>CM074720.1:10773407-10843407 GCA_037306005.1 Rhinophrynus dorsalis | reverse complement strand
TTGGCTGCTCTCTCCCTAAATGTCAGGACACAGCTGGATTCTGATAACAGCGCAGGGTCCATATCAGTTCACCCAGAGCACAAACTGCTGCATGTTTATATATATCGGTACTGTATCAGATCAAACCAGTGTTCAGAGTACAGGGACGGGCAATGAACTACAGTGCACAGCGATTCCCACTACAAGAACACAGTCTGCAATTAAGTGTTTCTTTCCAAAATAATGACAGCATCAAATAGCAATAAAGTGGAACTATATCTATAGCAATGAGCAGCTCTTAATTTGCTTAACAGAAAGAAATGCGTAGGTAGGACTCCATCATACAGCAGTCAGGCGTATCTATATAATTACTGTGTGTAACAGAAGCACTTACCTAGGTAGGAGTCCATCATACAGCAGTCAGGTGTATCTATATAATTACTGTGTGTAACAGAAGCACTTACCTAGGTAGGAGTCCATCACACAGCAGTCAGGTGTATCTATATAATTACTGTGTGTAACAGAAGAACTTACCTAGGTAGGAGTCCATCATACAGCAGTCAGGTGTATCTATATAATTACTGTGTGTGACAGAATCACTTACCTAGGTAGGAGTCCATCACACAGCAGTCAGGTGTATCTATATAATTACTGTGTGTGACAGAAGCACTTACCTAGGTAGGAGTCCATCACACAGCAGTCAGGTGTATCTATATAATTACTGTGTGTAACAGAAGCACTTACCTAGGTAGGACTCCATCACGCAGCAGTCAGGTGTATCTGTATAATTACTGTGTGTAACAGAAGCACTTACCTAGGTAGGAGTCCATCACACAGCAGTCAGGTGTATCTGTATAATTACTGTGTGTAACAGAAGCACTTACCTAGGTAGGAGTCCATCGTACAGCAGTCAGGTGTATCTATATAATTACTGTGTGTAACAGAAGCACTTACCTAGGTAGGAGTCCATCACACAGCAGTCAGGTGTATATCTATATAATTACTGTGTGTAACAGAAGCACTTACCTAGGTAGGAGTCCGTCACACAGCAGTCAGGTGTATCTATATGATTACTGTGTGTGACAGAAGCACTTACCTAGGTAGGAGTCCATCACACAGCAGTCAGGTGTATCTGTATAATTACTGTGTGTAACAGAAGCACTTACCTAGGTAGGAGTCCATCACACAGCAGTCAGGTGTATCTATATAATTACTGTGTGTAACAGAAGCGCTTACCTAGGTAGGAGTCCATCATACAGCAGTCAGGTGTATCTGTATAATTACTGTGTGTAACAGAAGCACTTACCTAGGTAGGAGTCCATCACACAGCAGTCAGGTGTATCTGTATAATTACTGTGTGTAACAGAAGCACTTACCTAGGTAGGAGTCCATCACACAGCAGTCAGGTGTATCTGTATAATTACTGCGTGTGTAACAGAAGCACTTACCTAGGTAGGAGTCCATCATACTGCAGTCAGGTGTATATATATAATTACTGTGTGTGACAGAAGCACTTACCTAGGTAGAAATCCATCACACAGCAGTCAGGTGTATCACTTACCTAGGTAGGAGTCCATCACACAGCAGTCAGGGGTATCTATATAATTACTGTGTGTAACAGAGGCACTTACCTAGGTAGGAATCTATGATACAGCAGACAGGTGTATCTGTATAATTACTGTTTGTAACAGAAGCACTTACCTAGGTAGGAGTCCATCATACAGCAGTCAGGTGTAGCTATATAATTACTGTGTGTAACAGAAGCACTTACCTAGGTAGGAGTCCTTCATACAGCAGTCATGTATATCTATATAATTACTGTGTGTAACAGAAGGACTTACCTAGGTAGGAGTCCATCACACAGCAGTCAGGTGTAGCTATATAATTACTGTGTGTAACAGAAGGACTTACCTAGGTAGGAGTCCATCACACAGCAGTCAGGTGTATCTATATAATTACTGTGTGTAACAGAAGCACTTACCTAGGTAGGAGTCCATCACACAGCAGTCAGGTGTATCTGTATAATTACTGTGTGTAACAGAAGCACTTACCTAGTTATGAATCCGTTATACACAGTCAGGTGTATCTATATAATTACTGTGTGTAACAGAAGGACTTACCTAGGTAGGAGTCCATCACACAGTAGTCAGGTGTATCTATATAATTACTGTGTGTAACAGAAGGACTTACCTAGGTAGGAGTCCATCATACAGCAGTCATGTATATCTATATAATTACTGTGTGTAACAGAAGGACTTACCTAGGTAGGAGTCCATCACACAGTGGGAGAACAGTAAAGTAAAAGTGATAGCAGTATTAGCTTTGTAGCTTTAGAGAAGGTATAATGTTTACTGTACTAGTCTTCTGCCTTTTGTACAGCTAATACGGTTCCACCTTTTACCCACATCATACAGTGGTCACGCTGACCAGGACTTCTATATTAAAAGCAGTGGAGAGAGTGATGATGGATTAACTAAACTGTGGACATGCTCTGTCACACAGGCAACTTTGTAAGATGAATTATTTGTAGCAACTGAAATTGTTGGTGTGCTTTAGTGTTCCTGTGTAGCGAGAATTTCCCACACCCCATTTTATCAATATAAACAGAGTGAAGATAAAATAGCAGAAAAACACAGTTACCTGCAACAGGCATGATATTTTAATGCACTTTCAATGTGATTTCATTGAAATCAGTACTACACATTTTTAGCTGCATTATCTCACTGGCTGAAGAAAGTTGTAGCATGTTGCGTCTCTATTTGACAAAAGCAGCCACATTGCATGTGTGGAATGTCACATAGGACACAATGATTCACAAGTCACGATTTTTTTCATGATATTCTGTTGCTGCAACAATTTTTCCTATGTGAAAGGGACTTACGAGTCTGTCCCCTCAACCTCTGTAAATCTGGTCTAAATCTATTTAGTACAGAATGAACTACAACAGCAAGGACTGTCCGCTTGCACGCGGCCGGCATTAAGGACCACTGACCTTTTTTTTTTGTTGCACAATCTGATTCAGGGCTCCCCGAACAGGGTGAGGTCGCGCAGGGAACCCTGAAATCCATGATGTGCCAGGACCGTCACTGGTCCTTTAGGGAAGTTTTCCCATGATGGTCCTGGCATGTCATGGGTCGTTAAGGGGTTAACCTGCCTTGCGATGCAGTGTATTGCAGACCTCTCTGGTCCATAAAGTGTTAAAGGCAACATTTTACGTGCTAACATGCTAACAATGTATATACTTGGAAGTCTCATCAACACAAACATATGAGAAGATCAAGTCACAAGTCGATCTTAAAGACACAGCAGAGGCAAAAGAAAGTCAGTTTTTCCAGTATTGATTTAGATACAAAAGATTATCCTGACTCTGATGTATCAGTGAGTACACAGTTAATAGTGGAGCCATCATCTTCCTCCTCTTTTTTGTCCCCAAATCAGGGGGAGAAGGTCTCAAGGGTGCTCACTACGGATGTGGAAGAAGGGGCATTGGCTTTAAGACCTCCAAAAAGGTCGTCTTCAAGATCAAAACCACCGAAGGTAACTGCTATAAAAAACGTGTCCGTAGAGGTGGGAGGAGAAACAGCAGGAGAAGGAGGAATAAGCCGTTCGAAGCAGAAGGAGAAGAAGAAAAAAATAAATTCTGTGGTCACTTTGTCTATGTTTTGTCTTGTTCAGAGGAAACGTTGTTGGAGAAGGTTTTGGGATTCGCACCCACATGTCAATTCAATTTATTTAAAATATTGTTCGATCTAAATAGATTTACACCGAAGTTAACCCTAAAAAAAGTATTTTAATAGGTCTTCTAGTATAGAAACAACTTCTGCTGATATTGAAAAAGATCTCAGCATTGGTTTAACCAATGAATCCCAAAGTGTAACCCAGAAGAATTTTTCTTTTCAGGAATACTGCACGATCACTGACCTGAAGGACGTGCAACTTGACAACCCTTGTGATGCTTCATCGATACTGTTAACTTGTAAGTCTGCCAGCCTCTCTTCTAAGTCCTGTTTCTATCCGGTGGGAGTTAGGGGCAAGGCATTCAGAGATGGATTAAGGCTCCATGGGGCCCTAGGCAAGGTACCAATTTGAGGGCCCACATATTTTGATCCAACATAAGATATTAGTGACAGCAACAGCAGGGCCTCTGTCTGTGGCCCATCACTTGTAGCAAGGGCCCCTCATATTGCCATGGGCCTAGGGTTGCCACCCAGCCGGCATTTTACCGGCAGGCCGGTAAAAAATTGGCTTCTGTCCAATGTTATGTCTATGGAGGGAACGCCATGGCCGGTATTTTTTTGAAGAAAAGGTGGCGACTCTACATGGGCCCTAGGCAGTGGCCTAGGTTGCCATAATGGATGATCCGGCCCTGAAGGTGTTGGATAAGTTCCAGGGCCTTGTTGAAAAAGATCTGATATCATTGGATAGGAATTGGATTTAAAAAATTCCTAATGAAAGTTTTTCAGAAAAAGCTGCATTAAAGGGATAGTAATGTTTCATAATAAAAACAGCTCTAATTAATCATCATAGTATTTGGACTTTGGAGAGTGTTATTTCAATTCTGTCAGAGTTGTAGTTCAAGAGTAATTCAATGACAAAGTATCCCCCTCCCGCCCCTTTTACTGATGTAACACTGCTCAGCCAGATCAGAAGGGAGGTGCCCAGGTAGACTGCAGAGAGGGACAATCTTCAATTAAGGGAAAATCCTGAAAAACTTGTCAAGGGGGGCAGGACTTTCATTGTTCTCATAGGAAGAAGATTGTCCCCTTCTGTTATCTGTCTGGTCTATGGACTGGATTCCACATCTGAGAAGAGATGGCTTACACTAGGTAAAAGGGGCGGGAGGGGAAACTTTGCTTGTGAATATCTCTCAAACCATAAAGGTTTGAGAGATAAAACTTATATCGTTCTTCATGTTTTTTTAATGCCTACAAAATAAAATAAAGATAAAACAAAGTATTACTATCCGTTTAAAGAAGCAACTGCCTATTTTAAATGCGGATGAAGCATTACAGAGTACTGTTGCAAATGGGTTTAAGTTTGTTTCTAGGAAGGCTCCCACAATTGCTACAGGTTTATCCCCAAGTCTATTCTCCTTTGGAAAAGAAACTGATTAAAAAATGTGGCTCTCCACTAAGGGTACCTTTAGATGTGGGAGTACTGGCTGTGGTTGTTGCAAAATTATTAACATGTCTAAAGAATTCACCTCTACTGATTTTCGTTCAAATGTATCATCTCACTTTAAAACTTGAGATTGTAAAGTGGACATTTTCAGGTGCAGGGCACAGAAAGGGTTGGGTATTAGGGGAGGAAATGTTAATCAAGCAGGAGGTGTTTTGGATATTTGAATTAAAGGGATAGTAAAGTCCCTTAAAAAGTATGTTCTAAATCGTAGATGCACAAAAACCATTTAATGTGCGTAATCCTTTCTCTCAAACCATTATGGTTTGAGAGATGTAAGAAAATAAAGTCCTCCGCTCCCTCCCCATTCTGCCTGACGAGCTGTAAAGGTATCAGAGGCAGAATCCTGTTGACCGACTGACGACGGCTCTTCAGGAGTGCTGACATCTAGATATCTAACTATAATTACTTCATCAGTATGGTCTATGACATGTGCCTGGCTTGCAAGCACACGTTGTTGACCATTCCGATGAAGTAATTATACTTAGACATCTAGATGACAGCGCTCCTGAAGAGCCTCCGTCTGGTCCCGGAAGCAGGATCTCATGATGTCCACTGTACAGCGGACGCATGGGAAGGGGGAGGGAGCAGAGGTCTTTATTTTATTACATCTCTCAAACCATAACTGTTATGGTTTGAGAGAAAGGATTGAGCACATTAAATGATTTATAACAATTTAGAACATACTTTTTAAGGGACTTTACTATCCCTATAAATACTAGGTTTCCTTCTGGACTCAACAAGGAATATGATGTGTGTTGTTATGCTTGAAGCTCCTCCCCTTTTTGTTCGGCCTCCATCCACTTCTTCTAGATATCAGAATATGATAGTCCATGCAACATCAATTAGATATATAGGAGAGACAATTATGATTCTGGATTGTGGCTGAGGTCAAAGGTTTAACATTTTAGTCATATACGGACATAGGTATCATCCCTTATCCACACTCTGGAATTATTGTGTCTATGCTCCCCCAGTTTAAAACTGATTAAAACAAAATAATATAAAATAGGATATTGCAATGATGAATCTTCAACCCACAAACATGACTTTTCAATAACTATTGTTTTATTATTTGTTTTTAATTTTAATGTATCAGTAAGACTATTTTTTGAGAGGACAGCTATCTATTTGAAATCCAAACACAGAATTTACTGTAAATTATGTACACCACTTGTAAATATATCATTTGTGAATGGATTCATAAATATTATGTTGTACCAAATATTTGAGTTCCTTTTTGATTAAAGGGATAGTAATACTTTGTTTTAACTTTATTTTATTTTGTAGGCATTAAAAAAACATGAAGAACGATATAAGTCTTATCTCTCAAGCCTTTATGGTTTGAGAGATATTCACAAGCAAAGTTTCCCCTCCCACCCCTTTTAACTAGTGTAAGCCATCTCTTCTCAGATGTGGAATCCAGTCCATAGACCAGACAGATAACAGAAGGGGACAATCTTCTTCCTATGAGAACAATGAAAGTCCTGCCCCCCTTGACAAGCTTTTCAGGTTTTTCCCTTATCTTAATTGAAGATTGTCCCTCTCTGCAGTCTACCTGGGCACCTCCCTTCTGATCTGGCTGAGCAGTGTTACATCAGTAAAAGGGGCGGGAGGGGGATACTTTATCATTCAATTACTCTTGTACTACAACTCTGACAGAATTGAAATAACACTCTCCAAAGTCCAAATACTATGATGATTAATTAGAGCTGCTTTTATTATGAAACATTACTATCCTTTTAAATATCTGAGGTCCTGTGATGTGAACCTTTCGCCTGTGGAATACATCTGCATGTAACCCTGGGTGTATTTTGAGTTTAAACTCCATTCCTTTATGAATTCATAATGATTGCCTTTATGTATCTTTATTGACAAAACGGACATTTTTATGTCCCTGTCTTAATTATGGATAAGGGCAAATAGTTGTATTATACATACCTTTATTCAATTATTCTAGGGATATATGACATGAGAATTTCTTGAGACACTGGTACAGTGGTTCTCAATCTTTTTTGTTTGGAGCACCCCTAACATATAATTTAGAACATTCGGGGCACCCCTAACATATTTACTATACTGTACCAAGGGCATAATGATGGGTACAATACAAAAATAAAGTTATTAGTAGGTCTTACAATCATGATAAGAAAACTAAACATACCGTGCTTCACAATTTCTATAAATCTTTATTTAAAAGTCCATTTTTGTCAGTCTACATAGAAACGTGGGGCACCCTAAGCTTTGGTGTGCCACGGCACCCTGGTTGAGAATCACTGCATTAGTATTTTTACTTTGAAAACTCCAAAAAATATCATTTCTCCATTTAGTTTCTAAATGAAGTGTCTTTATATAGTATACAAGAAATATTTTTTTGTATCACACTACATTGTATGTTATGTATACTGCATTGTCCGGTTTTATTGTATATAGTAAGGATACACTGCTCTGGGTAATTGCACATTGAGCCGGTTTGTGACACAGGCATTACAGCGATTCTGTTGTTCTCTCCTGTAGTTGACTTGGTTACTTCATATATTAAAGTGTTGTGAGCGGGTTACTCGTGTTGAGTCCGGCTGAATCGTTTGTTTTATGCGGTCGCTGCTTGAACTCTGATGCATAACCTGGAGTGTGATAAGAGCCATGTATTACATACAGGGTTAATTTTTATTACAATTATATAGTAGACTAGTGCAGTGGTTCTCAACTCCGGTCCTCAGGACCCACTAACAGGCCAGGACTTAAGGATTTCTCTGCTAGAGCACAGGTGTGGTGATCAGAGGCTCATTCACATTGATTAACTCACTTGTGTTTTAACAAGGAAATCATGTGATCAGAGGCTCATTCACATTGATTAACTCACCTGTGTTCTAACAAGGAAATCATGTGATCAGAGGCTCATTGACACTGATTAACTCACCTGTGTGCTAACAAAGAAATCATGTGATCAGAGGCTCATGCACATTGATTAACCCACCTGTGCTCTAACAAGGAAATCATGTGATTAGAGGCTCATTCACATTGATTAACTCACCTGTGCTCTAACAAGAAAATCATGTGATCAGAGGCTCATTCCCATTGATTAACCCACCTGTGCTCTTACAAGGAAATCATGTGATCAGAGGCTCATTCACACTGATTAACTCACCTGTGCTCTAACAAGGGAATCATGTGATCAGAGGCTCATTCACATTGTTTAACTCACCTGTGATCTAACAAGGAAATCATCAGATCCTGGCCTGTTAGTGGGTCCTGAGGACAGGAGTTGAGAACCACTGGACTAGTGTAAAAGCCTGTGTACACTGCCTAAGGTCCGGGTAATGTTAACTATTTGAGTGCCAGAGGGGTACGCAAAGCATTGCCCCTATTGCCTCTTTCTACCCCCTCTTGCCTCTTTCTAACCTCCATTGCCTTTCTCCCTCCTCTTGACCCCCATGCCTCTTTCACTACCCTCTTGCCCCCCCCATGGCGTTCACCATCATCTTGCTTCCCATACCTCTTTTGCCCCCATGCCTCTTTCAGCGCACTTTTGCCCTCCCAATGCCTCTTTCACAACCCTCTTGCCCCCATGCCTCTTTCACCACACTTTTGCCCTCCCAATGCCTCTTCCAAAACCCTCTTGCCCCCCATGGCTCTTTCACCACCCTCTTGCTCCCCATAACTCTTTTGGCACCCTTTTGCCCCCCATGCCTCTTTCCCCACACTTTTGCTCCCCAATGCCTCTTTCACAACACTCTTGCCCCCATACCTCTTTTGCTACCCACGGCTTTCACCACCCTCTTGCTCCCCATACCTCTTTTGCCAGCCTCATGCCCCCCAATGCCTCTTTCACCACACTTTTTTTTCCTCTCTTCTGTTTCCGGGTTCCCCAAACGGGGTGCAGCTGAGCGGGAAGCCCAGAATTCCATAACGTACATGTACGTCCTTGGTCCATGGGTCGTTAAGGGGTTAATGAAGAATTTGTTTCAAATAGAGTATATGAATGTTTTTATACTACCTGAGTCCTGCAGCGATATTAACCAAGTTGGTGCTGGTTCATTTTTACTGTTGACTATGATTGTGATGGAATCTTGAGAGAGATTTGAGGAGTAAGCACACATGGTTTTCACATGATTTGGAAGAATTATGTCTGCATCTCATTATAAATGATTTATGGATATCGCAGAAGTTGATCCTAAATATCAGGCATTTTATATTTGGAGCGTGATTGTAAAGCAAAGGTTGAAGTTTTGAGCTGCTTAACCCCTTAAGGACCCATGACGGTCCTGGCCCGTCATGGGTTGTTATACCCTTAAGAATTCCATGACGGTCCTGGACCCCTTCACTGCTGGTGCTGGAGGCTGGCTAAATGCAGGTCAATTTCTGACCTGCAATGATACACTTTTTTTTTTTTAAAAAACACATTTTTTTTTTTACAAAAAAATATTTTATTAAAAAAAAAAAACAACATCTCAATAAACAAAACTGGGAGTGTGATTGTTGTGGAGCCATGTAATACACTTATACACACCGCCAAATGTCAGGGATAAAAAAAAGTGGGAAAATAGGGTCAGAAAAAGGGACTTGGGGATTTTCACCCAGGGGGGACAGTGGCCACTTTAAAGTTTGCATTTTGTAGGTATGACTGACCGGTCATACCTTTCATGCAGTCTCCATAAAAATGTAACCATTTGCGCCCAATTGATCCCAAGAGAAAAAACAAAAATGGTGGTTTTTTTTACATTTTTTTTAATTTTAATAAAGTAAATGGTGGGTTATCCATATAAGTGGGGTATCAAATGAAAGCCCTATTTGTGCTTAAAAAAACAGTATATAATTTATGTGGGTGGAATAAAAGACTTAGAGGGAAAACACTGTTGAACAAAGACATAGTCAAAAAGGTCAGAATTGCTCTGGTCCTGTCGCTACTCGCCCAGTCCGGGGCGCAGAGCGGGAATGTCCTTGGTGCCCGCTCTGCCTTCTTCGGCGTATCTGCGCATGCGCCGACGTCCGGTTATGTCGGCGTCATGATGCTTCTTCCGGGTTTTCTTGGGCACCCGGCTGAGCTCGGTGCTCAGTAGTCGGCGTTCCTCCGGGGACTGAGAGCTGTCCTTGCTCTCATCTGGTTTGCCTGCCTTTGTCTTGCAGCCTGTATTTCGGGGATTTCTCCTGCCTCTTCGCCTCCAGCTTCTCCTCATCTCCTGTGGCTCTCCATTGGCCTTCCAGCCTGTCCTGGTTCTCTGTTGCCTTGCCTCAGCCCTTGTTCCTGCTTGTGGCCTGTACCTTTCCCTCTGGCCTTCAGCTGCTCTGGCTACCTGGATACCATCTCTCAGCTGGACCCAGGATCCACTACTTCTGCACCCACCTACCTGCCCTCAGGCTGCTGTTTCCTCTTCTGCTTTTGGGTGAGTTCTAACTACCCATTACTTTGGTTAGACTCTCCCTGGGGTAGGTGGTGTTAGTCCCCTCTGTGGTGTGTTATCCAGGACCTTCTTCGGCTTAACTGAAGGAGGTCATCTGGCTTCGCGGCCAGCACCTTTACTCGGGTTTGCCCGCAGCACAACCCACTATAGAGGGGCCTACGACCGCAAGCTCCGCGCCCTAGCTGCTCTCCACCTGCCCTTGTTGGAGGAGTCTCTTATTTAGTCCTTAGGCCTCTTAGGGGTATCCTGGCCCTGCTTTTGGGTTCCTTATCCGAACCAGTCTCTTTCAGGTCCTTTAGTGAAAATGACCTCAGATTTTCCTGGTCCTTAAAGGGTTAAGTTTCTTCTCTCACTCTTGACAAAGCACACAAGCGAAACCGGTCGAGTCAGGAAGCGCTTGACAATATAGCTCTCCGTTTTCTTCCTTCTCTTTTTTGTTTTTAATCACTTGTGTAATAATGAAGTAGTCAGGCATCAGTTTTGGGGCGAATGGGAATCGGAGGTAATGCTCCATAGTGGGGGGATCTTAGGGCAAGTCAGATTCTGGTTTATCTCTCATACCTTGGAGTGATCCTAAGTACGATTAGTTGTTAAATAGTGAGTTGATTATTATCCAACTTACTATAATAGGCAGAAGAGAACTGCTCGCTAGATACTATGTTTGAGTCAAACGTAGCCGGCGTTTAAAGGAGCAGTAAACTTTCTTTTATGAAAACACATATTTTATAGATATTTTCCTGCTGAATAAAACAAGGTCACTCCCGTCGCTGTCAGACATTTTATTCAAAATTTATAGCAGTTTAACCCCTTAGGGACCCTTGAAAAAGTACGTGACGTACCAGGACCGTCAAGGGTCTTTCAAGCAAATTTACCCTTGACGGTCCTGGTACGTCACGTACTTTTTACTTACAGCGCTCTACCGGGAGCGCTGTAAGTAAAAATAGGGCATGAAATAGACCGCTCCAAGATCGGAGCGATCTGTTTCAAGCCCCATAGTGACGCGCCGATACACGTGACAGGTCACGTGTACCGGCGCCTCAAAGTGCCCCTATGCGGTCGTTATGGGACGGAAATGTCCCATAACGTCCGGTCCTTAAGGGGTTAAATAATCAGGAAGTGAATTTACTGTGTTTACTTCCTGATAGTTCTAACTGACAGGAAGTGAATTTACTGTGTTTACTTCCTGATAGTTCTAACTGACAGGAAGTGACTCAGCAGTTTCTATCACATTCTATGGAGAACTGTATGTCTCTGACTTTTCTGACTTTCCTCTCCATTAGAATCTAACAGGAAATCTAATTAGAATTTGACCACAAGAGGGCACTGCTAATGTAAAAAAACATGGGTTTAAACTGTAATAACTCTGGAAATATGAATCTCTTGGCAATGGGAGTACACTTATTTTACTCAGTAATAAAATCTCAACAATATATATATATTTTCATAAAAAAAGTTTACTGCTCCTTTAATTAATACAATTGCTTGGAGATTAACCCTTTTCATACTCCAATCCATTCAGTGTGAACCAATACTGGATCATTTAGTTCAGGAATGTAGTTGTGTTGTATAAGTTAGGCTGTTGCGTTATGAATCGGATATTATTAATAGAATTGATTGGAGATTAACCCTTTTGATACTCCAATCCATTCGGTGTGAACCAATACAGGATCATTTAGTTAGGAATGTAGTTGTGTTGTATAAATTAGGCTGTTACGTTATGAATCAGATATTCTCCCAATATACAATCGTGGGATTATCATAGAAATTAGTAGAACGCTATTGAGCACTATCGTGTCAGAGTAATGACCGAGGCTCACAGCCTTTCTTTAATAATACAATCAGTGGTGATTGAGGGATAGGAATCACCGAAGTACAACAATTATTATACTCTTTAGCATTGTTAGCTGACAAAGATATAGTGCTGTACAAGTATTTAGTAGTACTATGGTTTGTTAGCTGGGAGTTGCACAGTAATGAATGTGTTGCTGAAGGTGATTAATTTAAAATGACATAGGACGGCAAGTCCCTACCCAACCGCAGACCAATTGTAAGAAAATAATTGAATTACCATGTGTCCCCTAAAGATACCGAGGACACTCATGTAACTTTATATGTGAATCTTCTACTGTATAAATCAGTGGGGATATAGTAATTATTTTATGAATATTACTAAACATTTTGATATTTGATGCCCCAGCTATAACGCTGTATAAATAATCCTGAACTTCACTATATAGTGTTTTAAAATTTCTTCTCAAATTTTTCTCTCTATCCATGCATATATATTTTAATTATTTGAAATAAAGTGAAACTTTTTTATTTTTACATAATACCGCTGTTGAGTGCGTCAAGCACAGGGAGTGTGGAACATGAGGGTGGGCTAAATCCCCTCCCCCTGTTTTTCTTTCCAATAAGTTTCTTTGCGAGTCTGCAACATTTTACATGCTCCATTTTAACGCCGGTGACATTTTTAAGTCGCTGCTTTGATCGTCGTGATTACCTGTGCGGCATTTCAATGGTAAGTCTTTTCTTAGTGGATCAGCTTCAGTATCTGTCTGCTTTATCGCCAAGTGCAGCTTTTCCCAGTCAATCACATTCCAGTCTCTCCTGTAACATAACACTCTGCTTTGTTCTCCGACATTGATATGAACAACACAAAGGGCTTAATGTTTTAAAAGCAACCTGGTGCAATCCTGGGGCGAACCAGATGCCCGGTAGGGAACAGGTCCAACAATTCCAAAATTCCATTGATTTAAATTAGATTTTTACCCCTTGAATGCCTGCGAGGTCTCTACTGCATTGAGAAGCAATGTGTTGGAGCCCTCACTAGTATGCAAAGGGTTAATATCCCTATTTAAATGTTCGGACATTTTTATTTCTCCAGGTGGAGCGGATGGTTTGCTGCTATACAAAGGCCCTTGAGATCAGTTTGGGTTGGACTGAGGCTTTACTGCAGGGATGGCCAATGTGTGGCCTTCCAGCTGCTGCCTAACTACAACTTCCACCCAGAGGAGTAACTAGAAGCCACCGGGCCCTGGTGCCGAAACTGCCATGCCCCCCCCCGATCACATTGCCCCCAATATCCACATTGCCCCCCCATCTCCACATTGCCCTCAATCTCCACCTCTCCCCCTACTGACCCCCCCCCAAACGTGTCCATCTCCTACCTCCCTGGTGGTCTAGTGGTGTGACATGAGAGGTCTGTGACCTCCATAGAGCTGAAGCTCCCGCGTGGTTCTCAGTAATGCAGAGCGCTGGAAGATGATGTCATTACTAGAGCGCCAGAGAGGGAGATCAGCGGTTAGAGGTCTGTGCCAAAGAAGGCACAGACCTACTTGCTGTGGGTGACATGCAAGGGGGTCGAGGGGGAGGCTGGGCCCCTGGAGTGACAGGCCCGGTCGCAGGTGTGAGCCCTATTGTTACGCTACTGCTCCCCCTAACACCTGCCAGCCAACAGATGAGCTGTAATAACTCCTGATTAAAACATCTTTCAGCAGGGGCATATACTCTACAACATGTATATATTTTTTTACATTGTAAGCATTACTATCCCTTTAAATTAATAATATATTTTTTTTGTACAGCAATATATTGCACACCCGTCTGGCAGTCTTTCGCGTCCAGTAGAACTGGCACTATTTAACCCAATTTGTGCCAGTGGGATGTCCAACACATTACTTCATAATGGTCTGGGCACCCCTTTGGCACTCAAAATGTTAAATATCCATATAATAAAGAACACACATAGCGCTATTGCTCTCCTACTGTACAATACTGGTTTATACAATGTTATTTTATTGCGTTCTGTGGGAGAGGTAAGTCACAGGCTATAGGCCTCCATAGAATGAATCAGCAACAGCTCCACCACATTGTGACATTTGGAACTGTAATAATCTTTGAATGAAGCCTCACCTTGCAGTAGCTGGAACCTTGCTGTGTTTGTTCTTTCAAAATAGACTATACTTATCATTTATTACAAAACTGGAAATGGTTTCAATTAAGTTGTGTTTGTTTTCCTTTTGGTTTAACATAAAGGAGATCAGACAGAGGTTGGTTATATTGGATTTGGGTATTTTTATCACCGATAGTCTTATTTCCCCAGGCTCATCAAATATGGAACAAAACAGGACATAAGTTTTGCTGACTGAGCAGGACAGAACAAAAACAAGGGGAGGGTCAAGGAAGGGTTGATAAGTCATACAAACTGTGTGTGTTTGTTGTGGTGTGTATGTGTGTTCCTGTATGTGTGAGTGTATTTGTGCATGTATGTATAAATGCGTGTGTGTATTTATTTGTGTGTGTATGTATAAATGTGTGTGTGAGTGAGTGTATGCATGTGTATATTTGGATGTGTTTGTGTCTGCGTGTGTATATGAGTGTGTGTTAATGTATGCATATTTGTATGTGTGTGTGCCTATATGTGTGTATGTATAAATGTGTTTGTGTGAGTGTATATGTTTTTGAGTATGTGTGTGTGTGTGTATATATAACTGTATGCATGTATATTTATATGTGTGTGTGTGTATATGTGTGTATATTTTTGTGTGCGTGTATGTGTAAGCGTGTGTGTATATATGTGTCTGAATGTGTATATATAATTATGAGTATCTGTGTTTATATATGTGTGTAAGTATATTTGTCTGTGTGTGTGTATGTATAAATGTGTGTTTATGTGTGAGTGTGTATATATATATATATATATATATATATATATATATATATATATATATGTGAGTGTGTATGTATAAAGGTGTGTGTGTGTATGTATGTAAAAATGTGTGTTTATGTGTGAGTGTGTATGTGTAAGTGTGTGTATATTTGTATGTGTGTGTTTTAGTGTTAACAGCAGCAGAGTGCAGCCTCTTGACCAGGAACTGAGATCGACAAAGGAAACTTCTTTCTCCCAGTCTGCTGAAAAAGACAGCGTATGTAATATTTTGGGGGAGATGCAGTAAGATGTGATAAAGAGGTAATAAAGCAGAGTTAACTTCTCCAGTGATATCACTTCTCTACTTCCTATGTTACTCTATGGAGCCTACATATTAAGATTTCTCTAACTTTGGAGATCTTAGTGAACAGGCTCAATAGAAGAACATAGGAAGTAGAGAAGTGATAAACTTGAGAAGTCATCACCACTTTATCACCTCTTTATCACTCCTTAGTGAATAACCCCCATTATGTTTTAGCAAATTACGGCAACTTTTACAGACAGACAGAAACACATACATACGCACACATACACGCAAAGACAGACATACACATGTATGCATACATACAGTCATACACGCATATACATACACATATATATGTGTATAAAGGAGAGCCGGAATTCACAGGAATTCGTTTCAGTAGGTCCTGTGAGTGCTAGCTCTCCTGTATACTTTTTTGGATGAAGGATCCCACTGATACTGGCACCCAGGCACTTGTCCTTTGTAAGTGAGAGTTCTTCCTACCTTGACTAGATACACACACACATATATACAAACATACACACACATGCATACATACATACAAACACACATACACACACATGCAAATATACTCACACTCACATACACACACACACACACGTAACATGACGAGGAGTGGACAATACGATCAAGTGAATTTCCTCTGAATAACCAAAAAGAGGAAGATGAAACACAGAAAACCACAGAGCTATACTCACTATGAAAACTGTGCAGTCGATTTACACCAGAACTGCCCCACATTTAGTTTGTGCATATGGCTTTCAATTCCTTAAATACCAGAAGGGCTGAAATGCACAGCTTTGTAATGTGCTGAGTACTCCTCTAGTCTCTTGAGGGGTTAATCTGTAGACCTGTACTGGTTTTGCACGAGACTTACCTAAGGCTGTGGGTACATTACAGTAAACCCAGTACCAGGCTTACCTAAAGTGGATACATTACAGTAAGCCCAGTACAAGGCTTACCTAAGGTGGATACATTACAGTAAACCCAATACCAGGCTTACCTAAGGTGGCGCATACAGTACAGTAAACCCAGTACCAGGCTTACCTAAGGTGGGTACATTACAGTAAACCCAGTACCAGGCTTACCTAAGGTGGGTACATTACAGTAAACCCAATACCAGGCTTACCTAAGGTGGCGCATACAGTACAGTAAATCCAGTACCAGGTTTAAGTTGATGGATACAGTACAGTTAGTAGAATCCAGTAACAGGCTTATCTAAAGTGGTGGGATACAGTAAGTAAATACAGTACAGGGCTTACGTAAGGTGGCGCATACAGTACAGTAAATCCAGTACCAGGTTTATCTAAGTTGACAAATACATTACAGTAACTCCAGTACCAGGCTTACCTAAGATGGTACGTACAGTACAGTACAGTAAATCCAGTACCAGGCTTACCTAAGGTGGTGGGTACAATACAGTAAATTCAGTACCAGGCTTACCTAAGGCGGTGGGTACAGTACAGTAAGTAAATCCAGTACTAGGCTTACCTAAGGCGGTGGGTACAGTACAGTAAATCCAGTACAAGGCTTACATAAGGTGGCAGGTACAGTAAAGTAAGTAAATCCAGTACCAGGTTTATCTATGGTGGTGGGTACAGTACAGTAAATCCACTACCAGGTTTACCTATGGTGGTGGGTACAGTAAAGTAAATCCAGTACCAGGATTACCTAAGGGGGTGGGTACAGACAGTACAGTAAATTCAGTACCAGGATTACCAAAGGTGGTTGTGGGTACAGTACAGTAAATCCAGTACCAGGCTTACCTAAGGTGGGTGGGTACAGTAAGTAAATCCAGTACTACGCTTAGCTAGGGTGGGTGGGTATAGTACAGTAAAGTAAATCCAGTACCAGGTTTACCTAAGGTGGTGGGTACAGTAAGTAAATCCAGTGTCAGGCTTTCCTAAGGTGGTGGGTATGGTAAAGTAAGTAAATCCAGTGCCAGGCTTACCTAAGGTGGTGGGTACAGTAAGTAAATCCAGTGTCAGGCTTTCCTAAGGTGGTGGGTATGGTAAAGTAAGTAAATCCAGTGCCAGGCTTACCTAAGGTGGTGGGTACAGTACAGTAAGTAAATACAGTACCAGGCTTACCTAAGGAGGTGGGTACAGTAAGTAAATACAGTACCAGGCTTACCTAAGGTGGGGCATACAGTACAGTACCAGGCTTACCTAATGAGGTACTAGGCTTAGCTAGGGTGGGTGGGTATAGTACAGTAAAGTAAATCCAGTACCAGGTTTACCTAAGGTGGTGGGTACAGTAAGTAAATCCAGTGTCAGGCTTTCCTAAGGTGGTGGGTATGGTAAAGTAAGTAAATCCAGTACCAGACTTACCTAAGGTGATGGGTACAATACAATACAGTAAATCCAGTACCAGGCTTACCTAAGGTGGTGGGTACAATACAATACAGTAAATCCAGTACCAGACTTACCTAAGGTGGTGGGTACAATACAATACAGTAAATCCAGTACCAGGCTTACCTAAGGTGGTGGGTACAATACAATACAGTAAATCCAGTACCAGACTTACCTAAGGTGGTGGGTATGGTAACCCAGGGGTCTTATTCTTCAAGCCGAAGAGGTGTAATTTCTGAGCAAACCAAAGAGGGAAAATGAAACTCCTGTGAGTGCCCATACACTTAATTAGGGCTTTTAACCCTTGCAGTTGTAGAGAAGTGTCTGGTGCATACCATCACATTGCACTGGGGTCCTCTGTAGTACTGAAATCACTGGGGGTTGTCACTTCCCCCTTGTAGTGCTCTAGTGTGCTGTAGAATTGTTCCTCTTTCCTTCACGCATATGGCCCCTGGTGCTGTATTGCCTGGAACAGTGACAACAATAATACAGTGCAATTCAGTGCACTAAAGGGGTGCGATTTGGGGGCAAATCAACTGCAGCGTACAGGACAAATAAAACCCACACTGATTTAAATTGGGCTTTTAACCCCTTGAATGCTACAAAAGTTGAAGACCTCCGTGACACTAAAGAGTGAAAGTCTCATTTACCCCTTTGAGTGCCAGAGACATAGCCATTCCATAACCTCTCTGGCAATTAAAGGGTTAAAGCAATTGTATTTGTTCCATATGGAGGAGTTGGTTTGCTCAAGTGTTGCACTGATTTAGCTGCTTGAATTTCACCTTAGAAGTAAAATAAGGTAAAATGCTGTTTTTCAGGAGCAAACCAACTGCTCAAAAGGCGAGAAATCAAACTGACCGATTGTTTAAATTGGAATTTCTGAAAATTTCACTTCAACCCTGTGGTGCAGTTAGTTTGCTCCAGAACTGCACCTCTTTAGCGCACTGAATTGCACCATTATAGGTGTAAATCCTCTAGCGTCACGTGATGAACTGCCCCTCTGTCACCTGTGAGCACCTTACCTGCTTGTATGGGCACACCTGCCCACCATAAACATGGCTGCGCAGTACAGATACGTCAGCTGCAGCCTTCCTCTCGTTGGTTAGTTCAGCGATATGGGCACGCCCTTTCAGATAGGTGTGGCTCATGAATGAATCGTCACTGTTCTCCTATTGGCTGCTCTGTGGTGACGTAAGTCGGGGGACACGGGACAAGTTTGAAGTCCGCTTGAAGAGTTGTACAGTCGGCTGTCTGCGGTACCGGGAGGAAGTCCTGCTGTGCTGCTGCTGCTCCTTGCCTAGCTAGCCTGGGTTATATCGGGACACTGACTGCCAGGCCTCACTTACCTGCACCACACACAGGTAGCTGCATGTAGTGGATGGGGGTAGTCAGGGCAAGCTGGCAAAGGGAGGCTGGCAGGGGGTAGTTACAGGAGGCTGGCAGGGGTAGTTGTGGATGGCAGGGGTAGTTGAATGGCTTTTTAGGGTTTTGTAAATAAGGGGTAAATACTTTAGGTCAGGTGGCTTTTTTTGAATAACTGGCTTATAGGAAACGGGACCAGTAAAACGTCTGGAATGGGCAAATCAGAGGGTGAGGAAAGAGCAGTGATATATTGAGATTACACAGTGGGAGGCTGAGTATTGATCAGGGACACCTCAGAAATTAGATTACCTGTGGGGCAGGAAGAGATAGGAGTCTGTGATGGGACACTTAGGAAAGGTGTGGGTAAGTTAGGTGATATTGGTGTTAAAACACATCACACAAGGCACTTAGGGGGGTATTTATCATCTCTGTTGGTAGTTGGTAGCTCTAAACATGCGGCTGAAGATACACAAGAGGAAGATTGCTGCTCTCCTGCTGTTTTTGTGCATGGTGCTGGCTGCCTGCCTACTCCTCTTCTCCCACAGCCATGATGAGTCTGAGTACTTACTCAATGCCGTGCGCCCCAGTGAGAAGGCTAATCCATCTGGCTTCAAGCTGCTGCAAGGCTCCCCGCTGCAGATGAGGCTGGCTGCCTACCAAAACAACCTGCGGCAGCCAATATTAAATGCGGAGAGATTCTCAGGTCGCCCAGAGCTTGTGATGGTGGTTCAGGTAAGAGGTGGACCAGGCAGTGGCTCTCGATTGCATCTCCTGGCTGAGTCGCTTCGAGCAGCTGGCCCACGTGCAACTAGCCGCCTTTTGCTGGTGTTGAGCATGGACAAGCCCTGCCCTGAGGTTAATGAGGCCATGCAGTCCATAGACTTTTGCCGTGTGATGCCCATCTACTTCCCGTACAGCTTGAGCTTTTACCCAGAAGAATTTCCCGGAGCTGACCCTGCTGACTGCCCACGGGATATTTCCAAAGAATCTGCACTTAAGCGGGGCTGTACTAACGCGGAGTACCCAGATAGCCATGGACACTACAGAGAAGCAGCCTTTGCTCTGGACAAGCATCACTGGTGGTGGAAGCTCCACTTCACGTGGGAGAGACTTAATGAAGTGAGCGGACATTCTGGCTTTATAATCTTCCTGGAAGAGGGTAGTTACCTCCTCCCAGACTGGCAGCATGTTCTACGACTCATGCAGAAACAATGCAGAGAGGAAGGATGCCATGTGTTGAGCCTTGGGGGCACAGCCAGCCCAGATCCATCTCCAGACCCACAGCATGTGGAAGTGAGTGGCTGGGTAGCACCCAAGCATCGATCTGCAGTTGCAGTATCCAGAGAATTGTACTACCAGCTTATGGGCTGCATGGCAGAGTTCTGCACTTATGACGATTACAACTGGGACTGGAGTTTGCAGCACCTGTCCGCTACCTGCCTGGCCCACCCCCTAAAAGTATTGTCTACTCGCCTGCCTCGTGTACTCAACCTTCCTCCTACAGCAGAAGATGGCATGTGTGGGCGCACTGGACCCTGCCCCAGCACAGATGCCGCCTCTCAATCCCTGAGGGAGAAGGTCAGGGAGCTGAGTGGCCGACTCTTCCCAAAGACTCTGACAGTGTCCAGCCGGCAGCAAGAAGTACGAAACCCTCCGCAGACGGTGAATGGCGGCTGGGGTGACATCCGAGACCATGCATTATGTCAGTCGTATGCCAGGCTATGAAGTGTCAACCTGGCTTTCATTCTCACCCTGCTGCTTGAAGGAAACAATCCTTTGTGCATCTTAAACCATTTGTTTGCCAGAGGAATTTGCAACGCAATGCAAGGGTTATGTGAACTGCGACCAAAACTCTCAGGAATTCCAAAGATTTTATTACAAACTATGCAAGAGATTTGACCAACTTTTTACCTAAATTGCTGCTTTATATTTTTAAATTCATCAACTTTATGTGGATTCTGGTGTTTTTTTTTTTATAGCACGTTTGTCTTCACCGAGTTGCCTTATGGATAAAACTGGCCTTTCTTCCTGTTATTAATGTGGAGCTGAACGTATATTTTATCTTTGATTTAGACCACAGTTTAGTGCTGGTTACAATCTGAGCGAAGTGTTGCCTGTATATCAGAACAGTAAGTGCTGTATTCACTGAAGAGACGAGTTCACCCGCTGCTTCTTAGTGGACACATACAAATTTCCACTGATTTAAATGGGGTTTTAACCACTTGGGTGCAGAGCAATGCAATAGAGTCCTCTCTAGCGTCTAAGTGGTTAAAAACCCCATTTAAAGTGGAACTACCACCCAATAAAAATATTGACCCACATAATTGCTGCTCAGTAGCGCTAGTCACCAGAATTACCAGATTAAAGAGAAATCGCTATTCTTCCCGGACTGACAGCAGGACGGAGCGCGGACATCTTGCCATAGTGACGTCTGTGCGCCTGAGCTGTCAGTCTCAGCCAAGTCTAGGAGGCGTTGCTAGGAGCAGGCCAGCTCCAAAAGAGACTGACAGCGCAGGAGCGCGGACGTCACTATGGCAAGATGTCCGCTCTCTGTCCTGCTGTCAGTCTGAGAAGAATAGCGATTTCTCTTTAATCTGGTAATTCTGTTAACTAGCGCTACTGAGCAGCTAGTCACCAGATGGGCAATTATGTGCGGCAATATTTTTACTGGGTGGTAGTTCCGCTTTAAATAAATGGAAATTGATTTTATGTGTCTGCTACGATGCAGCTATCTTGCTCCAAAATTGCTCCTCTTTAGTGAATAAGGCCCTAGGGCGGTGAGCGTGCACCAGCGTCTTTACTGAAGCAAAGGAACCAAAGATCGTATTCAGGAATTTAATGTGATGCAATTCTGGATCAAACCAAATACACCGTAGGGAACAAATACAATTCCACCAGATTCCCATAACTTGAAATTGAGCTCGATTAGAGATCTCTTCAAGGAATTTTCATTCCTCCCCTATGGAGAACATGGTTTACTCCAGAATGGCTCCTCCTTTAGCTTACTGGAAACAGCCCAAGGGTTGTATGCACAAAGGAAGAGTGAATCACTTCTGAGGCAAAACAATTGCCAACGTAAGGAGCAAATAATTTATTACCATGGATTTAAATTGAGCTTTTAACCCTTTTAATTCTTGAGGTCTCCAATGCATCGTAAAATCTCTTGAGATCCCTGTAGGAGGAAGTTACAGCTCCAGTTAAATCCAAAATGTGGGGAATTCTTAGATGTTCCCTGTGGTCAGTTGGTTTTCCCCGGACTTGTCCACTTTTCTTTAGGCATATGGCCCAAGTTTAACCAAAGATTTATATAGTAGAACTCACTGTACCAGTGCCTTGTACCGGAATATGTATTTGTATAATATATATCTGCATTACTGTCCTTTTTTTACCATCAAAATGCTGTATATTTCACATTCTAATAGCATGTGTGTTGACTCCGTGGCACAGTGACTGTGCATGAGCCACGCACGATGAGATTCATTGGATTATCTAAAAGCCAACGCGTTTTGGTGTTCCATGTTTCTCCTGCAATACATCACACGTTCCAGGAGTGTGAAAAAAGTGTAAAGTAACTGTCTACATCTGTATGTTTGTGAGCACATTTAACTCTGGGATGTGCTATGAACATCGGACACTTCTCTAGCACTCAAAGGGTTAATTATAGATGTGCTTGTCATTATTTTCATTCCCCAAACTATATGATAACATGCCATGCCTTTTTTTTTTGTTTTTTTTTGTTTGTTTGTTTGTGTGTGTGTGTGTGTGTGTGTGTGTGTGTGTGTGTGTGTGTATATATATATATATATATATATATATATATATATATATATATATATATATATATATATATATATGTTTTAACCCTTTGAGTGCCAGAGGGGTACGCAACGCATTGCAATGCGTTGCGTACCCCTCTAGTACTCAAAGGGTTAATTCCTTATAAAATCTGAATGGATTAATAATGCCCGTATTTAAGTTTATGCAAAATGGTAGAATTAAAAACATATATACATATCTGGAGAAGGTCCTATCTCAAACCTTTATGATTTGAGAGATATTCTCTGCTAAAGTTGCCTCCTCCCTCCCCTTCTTCTGTCTTCAGCGCTCTACTGACAGCAGGGATTCCTGGTCTGGGGAATAGCCGGCGGCTCTTCAGCCAAAATAGCGATCTTTAAAGGGATAGTAATGTTTCATAATAAGAGCAGCTCTAATTAATCATCATAGTATTTGGACTTTGGAGAGTGTTATTTCAATTCTGTCAGAGTTGTAGTACAAGAGTAATTCAATGACAAAGTGTCCCCCTCCCACCCCTTTTACTGATGTAACACTGCTCAGCCAGATCAGAAGGGAGGTGCCCAGGTAGACTGCAGAGAGGGACAATCTTCAATTAAGATAAGGGAAAAACCTGAAAAGCTTGTCAAGGGGGGCAGGGATTTCATTGTTCTCATAGGAAGAAGATTGTCCCCTTCTGTTATCTGTCTGATCTGTGGACTGGATTCCACATCTGAGAAGAGATGGCTTACACTAGGTAAAAGGGGCGGGAGGGGAAACTTTGCTTGTGAATATCTCTCAAACCATAAAGGTTTGAGAGATTAGACTTATTTCGTTCTTCATGTTTTTTTAATGCCTACAAAATAAAATAAAGTTAAAATGAAGTATTACTATCCCTTTAAAAAGAATTAGTTCATTTGAACGGTCTGCAAAGTGGGCCTGGTTTGCAAGCACACTTTGTAGACTGTTCTTTTTAAATTGCGCTATTGTGGCTCTGCTGAAGAGCCTCCTCGAGCCGGCCGACACAGATCTCCTTCTGTTAGCTTTACAGCTGACATGAGGGAGGGGGAACTTTATCAGCGAATATCTCTCAAACTATAAAGGTTTGGGAGATAGGACTTTCTGCATATGCTTTATTTTATTTTCAAATCTACCATATTCCATGAACTTAAAGGGATAGTAATATTTCATAATAAAAGCAGCTCTAATTAATCATCATAGTATTTGGGCCTTGGAGAGTGTTATTTCAATTCTGTCAGAGTTGTAGTTCAAGAGTAATTGAATGATAAAGTATCCCCTTCCCACCCCTTCTACTGATGCAACACTGCTCAGCCAGAGCAGAAGGGAGGTGCCCAGGTAGATTGCAGAGGGGGACAATCTTCAATTAAGATAAGGGAAAAACCTGTCAAGGGGGGCAGGGCTTTCAGTGTTCTCATAGGAAGAAGATTGTCCCTTGCTGTGATCTGTCTGGTCTGTGGACCAGATTCCACATCTGAGGGGAGGTGTCTTACACTAGGTAAAAGGGGCGGGAGGGGGATACTTTATCATTCAATTACTCTTGTACTACAGCTCTGACAGTACTGAAATAACACTCTCTATGGCCCAAATACTATGAAGATTAATTGGAGCTGCTGTTTTTGTGAAACATTACTATCACTTTAAATTTGCGCATTACTTGCCCTTTAAGATATTATGCTGTGGGCCAAAGAGGAGTAATTCTGGAGCAAGGTAATTGCACCACAGGAGATGGAAATGCCCCAAATTCCAGATACTTTAAATGGGACTTATTACACCTTGAATTCTGGAGATGCCTCCAACAGATTTGTTTTCCAATGCGTTTTGATACCACTTACGTTCAAGAGGTTAAAAAGCCTAATTTAAATCAAATGACGGTTGTGTCATTATCTCCCCCCCCCCCCCCCAATGGTGCAGTTGATATGATCCAGGCATATATAGCCCTTTTTGCTTCCTGTATAAGGCCCAGCTGCCTCTGTGTGTTTAGGAGACATCCTTGTGTTTACACAGGGAGACAACCAATCCCAGTGCGCAACTGATTGACCCCTGTGCTAAACTGGAGATGTCCCTAAAATCCTGCGCCTTCTCAATCCTCTAGGAGTGCAGTATGGTACTCCTGGTTTAACCCCTTCTCTTCTGGAAGGTTTTGATGTACCTGCCTGAAAAAAGTTTTTGGGGATTTTGCGGTAAATTACATTTACTTTAATATTCTCATGTTTGGAAACTCCTGAGTCAGAATTTCCACACTGGGTCTGATTGTGGGCTGTTTTCTAAATTGCAGAACACTACACCCATGTGGTTTTGGGAACCTGTGCCCTAATAAAGGGTTACTACAACCAATTACATCTTTGGTGATTTTGAGACAGCATATGGATTATTTTAAAAGCTCTGTTAGCTATTTTTTAATGTAGATTTGTTTGAATGGGGGTAGCAAAATTCCTTCTTGATTCCAAATAGCAATCAGATTTCTCCTTAGATCAACAAGCAGTAACTAAATATTAATCCCAATACTAATGTACATAGCCCTCTATGTTCTGCTCTTTTAAATAAGTATTCAGGCCCTTTTTAAAGGCATCTAACATATTCAATAGCACCACCTCCTCAGACAGTGTATTCCATACCTTTATTGTCCTTACTGTAAAGAATCCCTTCAGCTGCTGTAGATGAAATCTCCCTTCTTCAAGTCTTAGCTGGTGGCCCCTTGTCCTTTGTACTGTTCTGTTAATGAAATTAATGAATATAGGGATAATACAGGAAGTCTGTGTTAGGTGAAGTGGGTAATGCATTACTGAGCAGTGTCCGTGAGTGGGGAGGTAATGTAAGGATTAGACAGGAAGTCTGTGTTAGGGGAGGTGGGTAATGCATTGCTGAGCAGTGTCAGTGAGTGGGGGAGGTAATGTAGGGATAAGACAGGAAGTCAGTGCTAGGGGAGGTGGGTAATGCATTGTTGAGCAGTGTCAGTGAGATGGAGAGGTAATGTAGGGATAAGACAGGAAGTCAGTGTTAGGGGAGGTGGGTAATGCATTGCTGAGCAGTGTCAGTGAGTGGGGAGGTAATGTAGGGATAAGTCAGGAAGTCAGTGCGAGGAGAGGTAGGTAATGCATTACTGAGCAGTGTCAGTGAGTGGGGAGGTAATGTAGGGATAAGACAGGAAATCAGTGCTAGGGGAGGTGGGTAATGCAATGCTGAGCAGTGTCAGTGAATGGGGAGGTAATGTGGGGATAAGACAGAAAGTCAGTGCTAGGGGAAGTGGGTAATGCATTGCTGAGCAGTGTCAGTGAATGGGGGGGTAATGTAGGGATAAGACAGGAAGTCAGTACTAGGGGAGGTGGATTATGCATTGCTGAGCAGTGTCAGTGAGTGTGGGGTAATGTAGGGATAAGACAGGAAGTCAGTGCTAGGGGAGGTGGGTAATGCATTGCTGAGCAGTGTCAGTGAGTGGGGAGGTAATGTAGGGATAAGACAGGAAGTCAGTGCTAGGGGGGGTGGGTAATACATTGTTGAGCAGTGTCAGTGAGTGGAGAGGTAATGTAGGTATAAGACAGGAAGTCAGTACTAGGGGAGGTGGGTAATGCATTGCTGAGCAGTGTCAGTGAGTGTGGGGTAATGTAGGGATAAGACAGGAAGTCAGTGCTAGGGGAGGTGGGTAATGCATTGCTGAGCAGTGTCAGTGAGTGGGGAGGTAATGTAGGGATAAGACAGGAAGTCAGTGCTAGGGGAGGTGGGTAATACATTGCTGAGCAGTGTCAGTGAGTGGGGGGGTAATGTAGGGATAAGACAGGAAGTCAGTGATAAGGGAGGTGGGTAGTGCATTGCTAAGCAGTGTCAGTGAGTGGGGAGGTAATGTAGTGATAAGACAGGAAGTAAGTGTTAGGGGAGGTGGGCAATACATTGGTGAGCAGTGTCAGTGAGTGGAGTTGGTAATGTAGGGATAAGACAGGCAGTGCCTGCACAGCATGCCTTAATTACCATCATGTATGTATACATATAAACACAAATAATATCTTTGTAAATAAATAAAAAAAAATAGCTAGTACAACACATGTAAGGGATTTTGAAAGCTCTTTCAAAATCACCAAAGTTGTTTTTATGTTTAGTGTCCCTTTAACATTCCCAATGATGTGGCTCTCATTGTGACTCAATGCTTTACACGCCCTAGTGGCAACCAAAGTAGTAGTTTGTAACGTGGTAAAATATAATTATATAGATAGATATAATATGAGTGTGTGTACCTTGCCCTGCAGGTCTCCTGACTGAGGAGAAATTAATTCCGTTGTAACTTCTGAGCCATAAAGGCAGAACAGAACTGCGCCACTGACAGGTGTTTACTGTCCTATGATCCACGCTGCAGCAGGCCAGGGAAACCCTGTCTGTAACGCAGAGTTAACACTTTGAGTGCCAGAGAGGTAGCCAACGCATTGCTGGTTGGATACCACTCTGGCACTCAAAGGATGAAAGAGACAGTGACACCTAATTGCAACCCCTGCTTAACTTGGGGGTTTTGCCCATTGGTCCTTAAGGGGCTAATTTAGGCAGGAAATACTAACACTATAAATCAGTTCTGTATGGATTGGCTTTTTAGTTAGTACTGGATATCCTCTCCCTGGAGGTGGATGTCACTTTTTGTATTCAGACTCCAGAACTCCCAACTCCTCCTACCAGAATCCTTAGGAACGAAGCCTTCAGGCGTTTGGAGTTGAATACAAAGAATCACATCTTTCTTCAGGGAGATGGAGCTGGATTCAAGTGCAGGAGATAAATGTTATCTCACGTTTTATCAAATATTTTCTTATTGAAGTGTCTGGAGATAAAAGCAGAGATAAAATTAGCACCTGCATTTGAATCCAGCCCATGATCTCCAGTTATAATTCCACACAATTGATTCCTAGTGGTCATTAGTGTTTTTTTGCCCAAGTTAAAGGAGCAGTAAACTTTTCATTAAAAAACAAAACATATATATTATAGGCTTTTCTTGTTGATAAAATAAGGGTACTCCCACTGCTGCGATACGCATATTTCCAGTGCTATTACAGTTTAAACCAGTGGTTCTCAACTCCTGTCCTCAGGACCCACTAACAGGCCAGGATTTGATAATTTCCTTGATAGAGCGCAGGTGAGTTAATAAATGTGAATGAGCCTCTGATCACATGATTTCCTAGTTAGATCACAGGTGAGTTAATCAATGTGAATGAGCCTCTGATCACATGATTTCCTTGTTAGAGCACAGGTGAGTTAATCAGTGTGAATGAGCCTCTGATCACTAAACCTGTGCACTAGCAGAGAAATCCTTAAGTCCTGGCCTGTTAGTGGGTCCCGAGGACCGGAGTTGAGAACCACTGGTTTAAATCCATATTTTTTTATTTATTTTTTTTTACATTAGCAGTGCCCTCTAGTGATGAAATTCCGATTAGATTCTAATGGACAGGAAAGTCAGTGACCTTCAGTTCTCCACTGAATATGATACAAACTGCTGAGTCATGCTGTCTATTAGAACTTCCAGGAAGTAAACGCACAGTAAATTCACTTCCTGTCAGAACTATCAGGAAGTAAACACACAGTAAATTCAATTTCTGGTTATTTGAACGGTTATAAATTTTGAATGAACCAACTGACAGCAGTGGGAGTGATGTTGTTTTGCTCAGCAGGAAAGACTCTATAACATAAATGTTTTCATAAAAAGAAAGTTTACCGCTCCTATAAGGTAAGCGTGGGCTATTAGGAACTGTTAGCGTTAAATGGGCAGTTCTGACGTGTGATGTCAGATTGTTTAGTCACTGAAATCTGCTCTGCTAAAACCAAATAATTGCTGCTATTTCATCAGCTCAGTATTTGCCGTCTAGGGGTCCATTTTTGCTGTATAGCTAAATCTCATAAACAGAAATCTGCCAGTGTTTTGGGGATCAACCTGAGAAGGACACTGTTTAGCGTTCGCACACACTGCTGGTTTTGTTTCAAGCTTTGACATCACGCTCAAACATTTGTATGTGTTTTATATGCAACCAGTTGAAAAGCTTGTTACATGGGCCACAGTGCCACTGCTAGCCGGTTGCAGGCAGTCATGCGCAGTAGAGACTGCCCGCGCCGTGGTATCAGCCGCGGCGCTGGCAGTCTCTACTGCGCATGACTTCAGCACGTGCAGCAGTCTCTACTGCGCATGACTGCGTAGTTACACACGTTTTAGTGAATTATTATATAGGATTTGCATACGGTGATCAGTTTTTGAGTGCTTGTTGAATTACTCAATTATTGACCCTTTGAATGCCACTCTAATGGTTAACTTTTCCTCCCATAATAACTATACCTCATCACTGCTACTTGAACATCGTATGGTAATAGTGTTGACCTGGTATTTGGTGCAGTATCATTAAAGGAACGCTAATGTACAATAATAATTTTATGTGGTATTGTAGATATAAAAAACATAAATTATGTGGCGCAAATCCCATCTCTCAAACCGTTATGGCTTGAGAGATATTCACATCTCTCCCTTTCTCCTGATGTCCGCGCTCTATGACAGCAGGAGATCCTGGTCCTGGGAGCAGCTGGTGACCCTTCAGCAGAGTTGACATAGCGATATGTGTTCCTGCTTTGCAAGCACACTTTGTAGACCGTTCCAATGAAGTATTTCTTTTCCAGTATCGCTATTTCGGCTGTGCTGAAGGGTCATCAGCTGCTCTCCTTCTGTCAGCTTTACGACTGACATCAGCGAAAGGGGAGGGAGGGGGAGCTTTAGCGTCGATTATCTCTCAAACCATAAAGGTTTGAGAGATGGGGTTTGCTCCACATAATTAATTTTTTAAAAATCTACAGTACAACTTAACATTATTATTGGACATTAGCTTTCCTTTAAAATAAAAACAAAACCAATGTACTTGCGGTAACACGTCGGACCATAAGTTGCAGCAAGATGTTACCTTGTGACGTACACTGTGTGAACAACAGTGTGAACTATTCCTATTGACAGAAATACAATTTTGTGTGTTTGTATAATTGCATTACAGTTGCCAGTATTAACTAGGCCTTATTATTCATCTGATCGAATGGACCTTGTCACCTAAAAACAAATTAAGTCATTCTGATAGCTCACTTATATTGTATTATTCATTTTTATTTAGAAAACAAGTTTAAGAGGTAAATGAGGCACTTACCGCTTGTTGCTTCAGGCACAGGGTTTTTAATTCAAAGCATCCCAACGTGTAATATTCACAACAGGAGAGAGATGTCTGGGCTAGTTAGAACATTTCGAGGACTCACACCATCCTGTTCCTCAGCACAGCGCGCCGTCCTGTTCCTCAGCACAGCCCGCCGGCGCCGTCCTGTTCCTCAGCACAGCCTTAGGGCTGTGCCGAGGAGGAGGACGGTGTGAGTCCTCGAAACGTTCTAACTAGCCCAGACATCTGTCCTGTTGTGAATATTACACGTTGGGATGCTTTGAATTAAAAACGCTGTGTCTGAAGCAACTAGTGGTGAATACCTCATTTACTTCTTAAACTGAACTGTTTCATTAATCCACTGTGGAGAGAGGTGGATGGATTGGGAGCACCCCGTTTGAATTCAGTGGGACTGAGGCTATAATGCCATATACTGATACCATATATGATCTATGAGTTCGGTTATATACATAAGTGCATATTTAGAAAACAAGGTTATTTTTTATAAATCATGATAATTAACCATTTGAGTGTTGCGTGGGGGTATGCAACACATTGCAATGCGTTAATACCCCTCTGGAACTTGGAAGGTTAACCCTTTGTGTGCCAGAGGGGTACGGAATGCATTGCTTTGCGTACCCGTACCCCTCTGGCACACACAGGGTTAAGGCATGTCATGTAGCCATTTCTTGTACTGACACTTAACCCTTTCAGCACTAGGAGAGGTGGGTAGTGGATTTCTGAGCAGGAACTGGGGGGAGGTAATCCTATATTATAATTCACTAGGGATGTTTGCCAGAAGCCATCATGCGCTTTAGAGACTGCCCGTACAGCGGCTGATACGGAGTGGGGTGCTCCGAATTCAGACCGGAGCCCTCTCTGTGCACCAACTGGTCCCAGGAAGGTGCGCAGAGAGGACCACGGTCTAAATTGGGATCACCCCACTCCGTGTCGGCCGCGGTGCGGGAAGTCTCTACTGCACACGACTGCAGCGGTGGCACTGTTACCTGTGTAAACGGGCTTTTCAACTAGAATAAGGATAAGATAGGAAGCGCTTTCATGACATACCTTAACCCCTTGAATACTAGTGGGATCTTAATTGTATTGTGCATCCCTCAAGTTGTTAATAAGTGTTGACTATAAATCTAAATAAAAGAATGGCTGATGACTTGGTTTTCAGGCAGTTCCCATGCTGGAAATAAACCAATAAGTGTGATGCTTTGGTTGTGTATCAGGGAATTTTTATGCTGCTTTAAAAATAATAAATTTGATTCTGCAGCTGTTTCGTGACCACAGAAAAGTCGTTCTGACCCATTTTTGGTTTCACGCCCACCCTTCCTATTCAATGCAAAACCAGAAACTGGCAGATAGAGCCCTCTCTAGGGAGAATGCGACTTTCTGGAAACGCAAGAAAAACTAGTTTTGCTTCTTCATTTTGTGAAGAAACCGGTTCAGATAACAGTAGTGAATTCCCCTGACGCTAAGAAGACACACTTGTCCTCTATAGCTCCCTTGTCTGTCACCCAGGGTTAACCTCTTGAAAACCAAAGGAATGTGCAATACTGCTTCTCACTGCACTATGCACCTCTTTCTTGTCTTCAGTGGGTTAAAGATATAGTTGTTTTATTACTGAAGGAAAATAAAAACTGAATTAGAGAGGTTTCACTTTTAGCTGTAATAACTGTTGAATAATATCTCATCACTGGGAGTCTCCTTGGTTTTCTCAGTGGGATAATACCCATGCGATATGTTTGTGATGGGGTTATTATTAAGAGGTTAGTCTTCTGTTAAAGGGATAGTAATGATTCATAATAAAAGCAGCTCCAATCTGCATTGTATTTGGGCCATGGAGAGTGTTATTTTAATACTGTCAGAGTTGTAGATCAAGAGTAACTGAATGATAAAGTATCCCCCTCCCGCCCCTTTTACTGATGTAACACTGCTCACCTCAGAGCAGCAAGACTGTCCGGATGGATCACAGAGAGGGACAATCTTCAGTGATCATTAGGGAAAAACCTGTCCCGGGGGCAGGCTTTCCTTATGATCACAGTAAGAAGATTGTCCCTTGCTGTGACCTGTTCGGCCAAGTGACCAGATTCTACATCTGAGGGGAGGCGGCTTACACTAGGTAAAAGGGGTGGGAGGGGGATACTTTATCATTCAATTACTATTGTACTACAACTCTGATAGTATTGATATAACTCTCCATGGCCCAAATACTATGAAGATTAATTGGAGCTGCTGTTTTTGTGAAATATTACTATCATTTTAATGAAACGTTTGTCTCTCCATTTGTTGGGAACTACAGAGGCTGTTTAGAGATGGTCATTGTCCCCAACATGGGGAGAGCCAAAAGTTTACTACCCCTGTTGTCTCTCTTATCTTTGTGCCCTGATACGTCAGTGACAAACTTGCCCCTAAGCTGGCATGGGGAGCGGGCGGTGCAGTCTGCGTGGCCGCAGTGTTACTAACAACAGACTTGTATGTACCAGAGTGGTATCAAGAGCATTGTGTTGCAATGTACTGTATATCTTTATGGCAATCAAAGTACTATGTTGGCATTAAAAACACTGCACCAAATACACCGACATAGAACTGCTGGATTCCTATAGCGCTAATAACCTGGTCAGTGTACAACAGGCTGCAACTTGGATTAGTTTGCTTTGCAGCAATGTGATCTGCAGGACAGACCATGGTCAGCCGCTCACATTTTCATGTGTCTGGAGGATGTGACTGGTGCCCTCCAGTGATTGGCCAGCTCTTGTGGGCCGGACTTATAACACCCCTGTCCGCTCCCAAGAGAGAAGTTACAGGTGGCATCGCAGCAGATCACTAGTAAGATGGCGCAGGCTGCACGGCATGCGCTCACATAAACACCGTGCAGCCAAGCTGTCCGGGTGAACTTGATATAACTGAAATTTATTTTGGTAACTGGAGAAGATACTTTAAATAGGAACAATTAAGCTTTAAAATTATGCCACAATGCATTGTACATCTCAGCCCTCCCCGATACTGGATCACTTAAAGGGACTGTAATGTCCCATAACATTTTTATATTTTTGTAGAGCAGAAAAAAATAAGACGAATGGTGCAAACCCTCTCTCTCAAACCGCTATGGTTTGCACTGGAAGTTCTCCCCTCTCTCTTTCTCCTGACGTCAGCGTCTAGCTGCCTGCAGGAGATTTTGGTCCCTGTGGCTCTGCAGCAGAGCAGAAATCGCGGTATTGCAAAAGAATGACTTCACTGGCAGGGTCTACAAACTGAGCTTGCAAACCAGGCACACTTTGTAGACATTTCCAGCAAAGTAATTATTTTGCAATACCTCCTGTTCGGCTCTGCTGCAGAGCCTCCTCGAGTCATACAACTCGAATCTCCTGCTGTCAGCTTTAGAGCTGACATCAGGAGAAAGGGACAGAGGGGCGAACTTTCAGTGCAAATATCTCTCAAACCATAGCGGTCTGAGAGAGAGGCTTTGCACCATTCTACTTATTTTGTTCTCCTCTATAAAAGTATAAAAAAAGTTTTTCTGCAACATTACTGTCCCTTTAAATAGCACTTGTCACTGTTATAGGGAGCGGACTCCCTTTGTTAGGTTAGTATTAGTAGACGGATACGTACAAGTGTGTGTGTGTTTTAAGGGAGCAGTAAAGTCACATTATGAAAAATAAATAGACTCTAGAGGATTTTCCTGCTGAGCAAACACCACTACCACCGTCAGGGTAGATGAGTCATCCAAAGTTTAATACAACACAAATCCTCTGTCCTCGTGTCCCTTCTCTCCTCGGCTCCTTGTCTTGATAGTGTTAGCGGTATTAACCCTTTGTGTGCCAGAGGGGTAGGCAACTCATTGCATTGCGTACCCTTCTGGCACTCAAAAGGTTAACATTTTAATCTCCCTGCAGTTGGGAATATCTGGATTAGCTCTACAGCAAACTCCTTTCATATAAGTGTTATTATCTGTTACCGTTCCTGGAGATGAGGTGTTAAAAGGCTAGTAATTGCTTAAAATAATAACAGGCAGTATTGTAGATAAAGAAACCCATCGGTGCAAGTCCTGTCTCTCAGACCTTTATGGTTTGACATATAGAACATTTTAAAGTTCTCCCCTCCCTCTCCTTTCCTTGACGTCAGTATCTAGCTGATGGCAGGAGATCCTGGTTTGAGGACCGGCAGGCGACTGTTCAGCAGAGCCGAGATACCGAAATCTAAAAAGAACTACTTCATTGGAAAGGTCTACAAAGCGTCCTTGCAAACCAGGCTGTTCCAGTGAAGTATTACTTTTTAGATATCGGTATTTTGGCTTGAGAGACAGGACTTGCATCGATGGATTTCTTTTTTCCTTATCTACAATACTACTTATCATTTTAAACCATTACTATCCCTTTAAAGGGATAGTAATACTTTAAAATGTAAAAAAATATGTTGTAGAGTTTATCCCCCTGGGTAAAACAAGGGTACTCCCACTGCTGAAAGGTGTTTCATTCAAAAGTTATTAATTTTCAAAGTTGAATTTTTTTAGGTGCAATATCACAGTGGCCTGAAATTGTACAGTGGCGCTGTTGCTACACGATCCTATGGAGATTTATGGTCAACTGACCAGAGCTGTCCATAGGATGGTGTAGCAACAGCGCCACTGTACAATTTCAGGCCACTGTGATATTTCACCTAAAAAATTCAACTTTGAAAATTAATAACTTTTGAATGAAACACCTTTCAGCAGTGGGAGTACTCTTGTTTTACTCAGGGGGATAAACCCTACAACATATTTTTTTTTTACATTTTAAGTATTACTATCCCTTTAACTATGCAATAAATGTCTGTTTGGGATGGTCTACATAGAGAGTTCCATCATTATGTCACAGCAGGGATTGTCTACAAGTAACAATTTCTTTATATAATATATATACTAGCAGTTTAGGACGGTGTTGCCCGTCAGTTTTTTGGGGGGCTATCCTTGTATTCAGTTTTGTTTGGTGGAATTGTGTAAATACAAGTGTGTTGTGAAGGGCTTATTAGTTGTACTACAGAGTTCACACATACATTGAGACAGAGACACACAAATACATATTATTATACATACATGCATACAGACACACATTCATTTATTATGACACATACGTAGAGATGCAGAGATAGACACACGTTGAAACATACACATACACACACTTACATACACATGTACATATTATTAGAGGTAGGGATGCACACATACATGTAGATAATGATTTTTAATATCTATATTGAAAATAAGTGACCTTGACAGATAATGGTTAGCCCTTTAAGTAGCAGAGAGGTATAAACCCACGGCTAAGTAATGTGTTGGATAGCCCTTTTGGCAGTGAAAGGGTTAAAGCGGAACTACCACTGCACAACATCTTTAGCTTAATTAAGTCCCCATCTGGTGACTAGCTGCTTAGTAGCTCTAGTCGCCAGAATTATTACCTTATTTAATAGATTTATTCTTTCTTCCATAGCTGACAGTAGCACGGAGCGCGGACATCTTGCCATAGTGACGTCCGCGCGCCAGGTCTAGGAGGCGTTGCTACAAGCCGATCGGCTCTAAGAGGGACTGACAGCGCAGGCGCGTGGACGTCACTATGGCAAGATGTCCGTGCTCCATCCTGCCTGTCACCCACGGAAGAAAGCTTAAATCTATTAAATCAGGTAATACTTCTGGCAACTAGCGCTACTAAAAAGCTAGTCACCAGGTGGGGACTTAATTAAGCTAAAGATGTTGTGTGGTGGTAGTTTTGCTTTAAGAAGTGAAAAGTGAGTAACTTGGCCTACGATTGGTAAAAAGAGAACTGCAGCCTTTGTTTTGAGTGTACTTTTTAAGAAAGTGTACACATACCTGAGAACTTCACATTTAGCTCTCCCGGAGGGGGACGCCTCTGGTGCTGCTGGGGGAAATCTATGACTCGATTTGTGGCAAAAGGGGCTGGGCTTAATCATGAGTGGGGGTGGGGCTTCTCTGACCTGCAAAATCGCCTGCTTTTCAAGATGGTACATACACAAGCGCTACTCAATAGGTAAATACAATAGATGGAGACACTGTATGGCAATGAGGATATATGTGTGTTTGGTGCTGTTTTTTGTGTGTGTGTGTGTGTGTGTGTGTGTGTGTGTGTGTGTGTGTGTGTGTGTGTGTGTGTGTGTGTGTGTGTGTGTGTGTGTGGTGCGCTGTGTGTGTGTTTGGTGCTGTTTGAGTGGGGTATGTGTGTACTAGGGTGGTGTAGGAGCAAGTGGCAGCTATTTTGTTTTTTTCCCTCAGTTGGATAGTGGTGGGCGGGCTGGATAGTGGGGGCGGGCAAACTCCCTGCAGTGATTTTTACTCCTGTGAAAATCACGCCCCCATTGAATCACCCAATGTGAGCAGTAACTCCTCCTTACTGCCACCCTTGGGTATGTTTTGCCAGGCACAAAGCTTTAGACTTGAGAAAGGGAGGTTCTCCCGAAAGCTTGTCAATCCAAAATTCTTAGTCCAATAAAAACGGTATTACAAGATACTAATTTTGTTTGTTATTTTACATCTGCATGACTGGACTAATATGGCTACAATCTTCACTCTACTAATATATATAATATGTACATACTTACTAGCAGTGTGGGATGGCGTTGCCTGTCTTTATTTATTTATTTTTTTTGTAGAACTGTGTTGTGAAGGGGTGTGTTACTTGTACAGAGTTGACACAAAGATACATACATAGAGAGAGACACATTATCATACATACATAGACACGCAGTGATACACACATTCATACATACATACATACACATACACACACACACATTTTATTATACATAGACATAGAGACACACACAGACACAGATATACACAGTTACATATAAGCGTAGAGAATGTGGAGACTGTAGAAATGTACAGTGTGTGTGTGTGTGTGTGTGTGTGTGTGTGTGTGTGTGTGTGTGTGTTGGACAGGGGCATCGGTAGGTTCCAAAAAGATCTGGGGCTATCCTCCATGTCACACTACAACAGTGCACCCCCAGCCCTCGGTAGTGATGATAATGCTGTGAGGAGAGGGTTATCCTCACACAATGGTTTATTTTACTCATGCAGTGGGTAACATGGAGATGTGTCACAATGACAATTTGGCCCTTCAACCTGAGATTTGGGTCAAAAGCCTGAGTCGCTGGGTCAGACCCTGAGAGTTCCCAGGTATGGAGATTGGACCAGGCACCCAGCTATCATAACGAACAGCAATTGCTTCCCTAAGACTCCAGCCCAAGGACACATTGAGCTGTAGTTGCTCATTGAAACTGCAGTTTCAGAGTTTAATGAGTTAACAAGTGTCCCATGTAGTTCATAAGTTGTAGCAGTGCACACATAGGAACTGTGTCTTTAAATTGTGTTCATAGCTCAGAAGTGCACAAGATTTAAAGACAGAGCTCCTATGTTTGTAGTAACATAAATTATGACTTAGTCCTGCATGATCGGGCAGCTGTTAACACATTAATGTCTGCATTCTAGGAGTTAGTTAACAGCTACAGCAAGTAGAGGTTAACTGTATCCTGAAATGCAGACATTGTGTTAACAGCTGGCTGATCACGCAGGACTAAGTCATAATTTACTTGACTACAAACAGAACAGGTCCGTCTTTAAATCTTGTGCACTTAGTTCAACTTGTCACATCTCTCAGCAGTGGGAGTATCCTTGTTTCCTTCAGAAGGATAAACCGTACAACTTGTTTTTTTGTTTTCTTTTACATTTTAAGTATTACTATTCCTTGAAAAAAATATTCTTCATGTAATTCCATCTCTTCAACCTTTTTAAGGACTGGAGGCGCGTGCAAGGTGTTGAACACCTCCTGTTCTTAATTGTTAACCCTTTGCATGCCAGGGGGTATCCATATCACACTTTGGTGGTTATACACTATGGTGTGATAAAGTGGAGATGGCTTCTCCAGTGATACCATTTCTCCAGTTCCTATGTTATTCTATGGAGACAATGCACCCAGACATCTAAAGTTAGAGGAATCTTAGTGGGTAGGCGCCACAGAATAACGTAGGAACTGGAAGCATTATCTCTGTTTTATATCTCCTCTTTATCACGACTTAGTGCCTCTCCTCCCTAGTGTTTCAATGTGTTTTATACCCTCCTGGTGTGAAGGTTAAACACTGCTTCAAAATATCCATCTGTATCAACAAGCCAGAACTTCTATCCTCCTAAACAGACCTTGGGTTTGCTGAGGATGCTGGTAGTTGTAGTCCAGCAGCTGGAGAGGCACTTGTTACCCACTTGCTTAGCCTGCTACCAGCACATGAAGAGCGGACTTGTGTAACAGTGAACGTGTGTCTGTGCTTAATTCAGTCTGTGATGTCCTATTTCCACACACAGACCTGTACTGGACACTATTGGGAGTCAGTGCAGGCCCCCTGATGTATTTGGGATCCTGCGAAGACCTGTTATTAGATTTGGAATCTCAGGATTTCCTGTGCTGATTCCTTTCCTGTTATTGTTGGGTGAATACGTTTGTTTTCATGCCTGATACTCTTTGGGGTTAAAGTCCCATGCTGACCTCAGCTTTTTTAGTTATTTTAATGATTTATCCGTTGTGGTTGTTTCTGTCAATCTTCACATATACGGGAACAATAAAAAGGACGTTTTTCTGCTCAGAAGATACACATTGCTGTTCCCTGGAATAAAGGGGATTTGTTGTTTTTTCTCATTTAATTCTACTAACTGGTGCAGTGGGGTGTTGTCTGTGCCTCGTTTCAGTTCCTCCTAAATGCACACATTTTTCTTACAGCCATTTTTAAATGAGAACTGACACCTTTAAAATAATAACTACCTTACGATCATCAGAAAATCGTAACCCCTATGGAATTTTCTCTAAGAACATAGATTTTGATGGAAGATGAGGATCAATTAGCCAGTCCAGTCTGCCCTTTCTCTTCTCATATATATATATATATATATATATATATATATATATATATATTATATAATAAAAGGCCAAAAAGTGTGTCACGATGCAGTCATGCTCAGTAGAGACTGCCTGCGTTTGGACAGTCTCTATTGCACATGATTTTCATCGCATGAGTGAGGCAGCGCAATAGCGTGGAGCAGTGAGGTAACGGCAGTACGCAGAGCAGGTCCGGGTAATGTTAACCCTTTGAGCGCCAGAGGGGTACGCAACGCATTGCTTTGCAATGCGTTGCTTACCTCTCTGGCACTCAAAGGGTTAAGAGGCCGGTCTTGCTCTTTGTACTGCCGTTACCTCACCGCTCCACGGCCCGTGCACACGGGCTTTTACACTAGTCTAGAATAAATTCACAGTCTTATCTAGTTCTCAGAATACAGATCTGACAATCCCAGGGAGGTTTGGAATTTCTTTACTGTATGTTTTACCACTTCAACTGGGAGGCTGTTCTATGAATCTACTAATCTCTTCCCATAAAGTAATACTTTAATCTGCCGTCCTCTAACTTTAGGTCGTGCTTTTTTGTTACGGTATTTCTCTTATTCTGAAAAATGTTTCTTTCCGTATTCAAGACACGGCATCCAGGATTCCTTGAAGAGGTTATGTCCGTGGAGGTGGACATGACAGTTCCAGCAGAACCACGTGACCTCAGATTCCGCCCATTGTCCATGTTAATATTAACCCTTTAAGGAGCACAGGGTTGTGCAACGCATTGCTTTGCAATGTGATGCACGCCTCTCTGCCCTTAAAGGGATAGTAATGTTTCAAAATAAATGCAGCTCCGATTAGTCTTTGTTGTTTTTTGGGCCATGTAGAGCGTTATCACGATGTGTAGTTCCAGGGTAATTAAATCATAAAGTGTCCCCCTCTCTCCCCTTTTACCTATGTAAAGCTGCACAGCAAGACCGTCTGGATGGATCGCAGAAAGGGACAATCTTCCGCTTCAAGAGGGGCAGGGTTTTCCTTATGATCACAGTAAGAAGATTGTCCGTTGCTGTGATCTGTCCAGTAAAGAGACCAGATTCCACATCTGAGGGGAGGGGCTTACACTAAAAAAGGGGCGGGAGGGGGGATACTTTATCATTCAATTACTCCTGAACTACACATCATAGAGAATGATAATCCCGCTCTACATGGCACAAAATCTATAAAGTATAATTGGAGCTGCATTTATCTTGAAACAATACTACCCCTTTATAAGGGCAGTAATGGTTATGTATGAATGTAACACTGATTATTTTGTATAATGATGTGTACCTTTTGTAATCATGCATAATGCTGCCATTTTCTTTTTATTGTAAAGTGTCCCCCTCCTGCCCCTTTTACTTACATCACGCAGTCTCCCCTCAGGTCTGACATCCGGTCATCGGACCGGACAGATCGCAGGGAAGGACAATCTTCTATGTAACCGTAAGGAAAACCCTGTCCCCTTGTTGCAGGAGGGCAAGTTTATCCTTAACCTCTTAAGGACTGGCACGCGTGGCCGGCACTTGAGGACTACAGGGATTTTTTTTCTTCCGGTTCAGGGCTTTTGGAGCGACGTACAGCTGCGCCAGGAGCCCTGAACTCCATGCCGTGCCAGGAGCGTCACTGGTCCTTAAGGGGTTAAACTGACAGAATATTGTCCCTCATCACTCTCCATCCGGACTGGTTTGCAGCTCTTAGTGGATGACTCGTGATGCAAGTGAAAGGGGGGAGGGGGGGGGGACTTTAATACAAAATTTAAAAAAAAATGGCAAAATTATTGAAAATTATGGGGGTACACTTTGTTATAGGAAAGTATGTAGAAGACTGGGTTATATTCATACCTAAAGGGTTAAGCAGACTCCTACACTCTGACGTACATGACTGACTATGTTATTTCTTGATCAAAGGCACGAGGACGTGATTCATAGGGGCTATTAGGATCAATGACCATAGTAAGGAAAGTGTGGGGATTATTATAAGTTGTATCTTATTGAAATCTCGCCATCTATTGGGCGACCAACAAAATGGTGCACTGAAAATGTCGCCTGGTTGAAAAGGGCAACATCAGAAGGTGTCTTTTTTTTTTTTTTTTTTTTTTTTTTAAGGGATAGTAATACTTTATTATTACTATCCCCCATATTGTACATATTTGCAAAAATAATTTAATAGCCCCCAGGTTCATCTCAGACCTTTATGGTATGAGAGATAACCGAAGGCAAAGTTCCCCCCTCCCTCCCCCTTCCCTGAAGTCAGCATCGAACTGACTGCAGGGGAAGTCTGTCGTACGACAGTCAGGTTACTCTGCAGCGGAGCCGAGATCGTATTAGTGAAAAAGAATTATTTCACTGAAACGGTCTTCTACAGGTGATTGGTTTTTGCTTGGTTTATGGTTGGTTTGCAAGCACATGTAGAAGACCATTTCAGTGAAATAATTTGTCACTAACGCGATCTCGGCTCTGCTGCAGAGCCGCCTGATGAAAGTCAGACCAGATATCCCTGCATTCAGTACAACGCTGACTTCAGGGAATGGGGAGGGAGGGGGAACTTTGTCTTCAGTTATCTCTCAAACCATAAAGGTCTGAGAGATGAACCTGGGGGCTTTTAAATTATTTTACAAATATCTACAATATGGTGGATACTAATAATAAAGTATTACTATCCCTTTAAGCACAAACATCTATCCAGGGGATAGGTAAGCCCCGTCTCTCTATCACCTGGAAACTACAGCTCCCATGATCCACAGCCATCAGGAGTGCTGAGGCTTGCCTAGTCACCTGATCTCATTATTATGTCTGTTATTACACAGGAAATCGTGTCCTTTTGGGTTAGAAATGCAGGGTTATACACTTCCGAATGTTTAATTTTATCAATAAATGTAAAATTACATTTTCTAACTTGTTGAAATCTTTTTTTTTTTTTTAATTCAAATTTTTATTGAGGATTTTACAGTATATGTGACAGAGGGAAATAACACAATTTACATAGATAATACAAAATAATAAAAAAGGCACAACAGTCATAAATCAAGAACATATATTCAAAGAAGAAAAAAAAGAAAAAACCATAAAGGAACAACAGTACAAGTGAAAATAAGACTGGAAGTAGAGAGAGAGGAAAAAAAAAAAAAGGGGGGGGGAGGAGGTGGGGGAGGGAGAAAGGGAAGGAAGGGACAGGCAGAAGGAAGGGAGAAGACAAGGGTAAAGACAAGAAGGGAAGACGGTACTTGGAGTTCGAGCTCGAGGCAAATTCAAAGTAGGAGCAGGTCCCGATGAAAATCAGGAGGAACCACTGAGTCAATCCAAGGGCCCCAAATCCAAAGATACGAGGACGAGGAGGCATGAAGGTAAGCAGTCATTTTCTCCATACGGAGTAATTGCCAAATCCTCCCATCTAAAGACTCGTGGCCCGGAGGCAAAGACTTCCAGTGGAAAGCAATATGACATCTGGTCATGGCACAAATCCGAAATACAAGCTTATTAGCATTCCGTGAAAGGGGTGGAAAACGAGAAGACCTATTCAATAGGGCCGTCCATGGATCCGGTGTCAGCGCTACCCCCAGCGCCGTGCTCAAGAGTCCGAAGACATAACTCCAAATAGCAGTTACAGAAGGGCAAGTCCACCACATGTGAAGGTAAGTACCCTCTTGCCCACATCCTCGATAGCACAGCCGCGAAACTGAAGGAAAAATACAGTGCAATCTAGTGGGGCAGTAATACCACCTTGACAGAACCTTATATGCATTTTCTTTCACTAAAACACAGGGAGTCAAGCTATTGGTATTAGTTATAACATCATTCCACTTGTCTAGGTCCAGAGAGTCACCCAAATCAAATTCCCATTTAGTGCGGTAAGATGGAGATTTCGGAAACAAGACAGTCAGGAGATGAGAATAAATCTTGGAGATGGCGCCCCTACCTGGGAGCGAAGAAGAACAAAGATGCTCAAACACGGTTCTTTGGGGAGGTGATCTCCCCTTAAAATAGGATTGAACGAAGTGGCGCACCTGAATAAATCTATAATATTCAGTCAATGGGGCCTGATATTTGTCTCTAAATTGATCCCAAGTCAAGAGGTTATTCCCAGTATATAAGTCAGAGACAGATAACACACCTGTCCGATGCCACCACCCAAACTGATCTGGACGAACACCCGGAGGAAACAGCGGATTCCAAAAAAGAGAGCACATTTTGGACAGCGATGCAGTGAGCTGATCTCTATGTCGATGACGGTGCCACAGGGACAAGGTAAAAGATAGATTAGGGCAACCTGTCACTGTCGTCAAGGGTAACGAAGGAATCCATAGCAAAGCAGGTGCAGGAGGCGATCCACTCAGCAAAATTTCCAATTGCACCCAACGGGGAGCATTAGAGGAAATATGGAGTTGGATCGCCTTCGCCAATTGGGCCGCTTTAAAGTAAGACCATAAGTGAGGCACTGAGAGACCCCCAGCTGTACAGTGTCGATGCAAAAGCCCTGAATGAAGTCTAGGTTTCCCGGAAGCCCAAATAAATCTAAAGATATGCCTCTGAAGAGATTGATTATCTCGGGACCTAGGTGTAATTGCTAAGGCCCGAAACCGGTACAGAAGCTTAGGTAAAAGCGACATTTTAACCGCCGCAATTCTGCCAAACCAAGAAATACGATATGACCTCCAAGTGTCCAGCTCCGAGTGAAGGGATCTGAGTAGTGGGCCATAATTAGCAGAATAAAGGGACGACCTAGATGTGGTGACTCTAATTCCCAGCGAGGTCAGAGAGGACGACCCCCATTTAAAATCAAAATTCAAGGACAAAAGTTTCTGTAGAGGAGCAGGGAGTGTAATATTAAGGGCTTCACATTTAGAGTGATTAATCTTGAAGCCCGAGAAAGAAGAAAAATTAGATAACAGAGAATATAAGTTGGGTAGAGAAGTTAGAGGTGAAGACAGAGTAAGTAGAACATCATCAGCGAATAGGCTTAGCTTATAATCAACCCCGCCCACAGTCAGGCCCTTGATGTCTGACGAACCACGAATGGAGCAAGCTAATGGCTCAATGCACAACGCAAAAAGAAGGGGGGACAGCGGGCAACCCTGTCGGGTCCCACTACGAATGGGAAAGACTCTGGACAGAGTACCCGACACCACCACCGAGGCCGAGGGGTTAACGTACAAAGCTTTAATGCCATGCAAAATTGGACCAGTGAAACCAAAAGAGTCCAAGACCGCCCACATATACCCCCAGTCAATGCGATCAAACGCTTTTTCAGCATCCAGCGATAAAAGCATCATGGGAATCGAACGATCTTTTGCCATCTGAATCAAAGTCAATAGACGTCTGATGTTGTCAGGGGCCTCACGACCAGTAATAAAACCGGTCTGATCTGGATGAACCAGGGGCACCAATAGGCAGGTGAGGCGTGTGGCCAAAACTTTCTAGAAAAGTTTCACATCCTGATTAATTAGAGATATGGGTCTATAACTGGCACAGGAGGTGGGATCTTTACCGTCCTTGGGAATGACCACGATCCGAGCCATCAACATCTCAGGTGGAGGTACCTCACCATGTAAGAAGCCAGAACAGAGCGAAGCGAAGTGAGGGAGGAGAGTAGATTGGAAAGCTTTGTAATACGCGGCTGTAAATCCATCGGGACCAGGTGCCTTAGATGGTTTGAAAGATTTCAGGGCAAGAGCAATCTCCTCCACAGAAATACCAGCATTTAAGGAGGAAAGAGCATCCGGAGATAGGCGGCGCAAATTGGCAGATGTCAAAAAGGCCTGCATCTGAGACGAAATTCCAGCGGCAGTAGATACCTTTTTACCATTGTAAAGAGTCTCGTAAAAATCTGCAAAAGCTGCAGCAATAGCAGAAGTAGAGTGAGTCAGAGATCCTGTCCGGAGTGAGATGGATTTAATAGAGCGAAATTTGATCTGTTGGCGAAGTTTAGCCGCCAACATAGCATCAGGTTTATCACAATTTTCAAAAAAGCGCTGGCGGGTCCATTGTAGCGCCCGCAAGACATCTTTAGAAAGCAAAAGGTTAAGTTCACCCCACAAATTAGTCAGCCTACGCAAATTTGCCATAGTAGGGTTATTTTTATGTTCAGTCTCAGCGAGATGAAGCAGAGAAGTTAATCTACGTGACTCTTCCTGCCTTGCCCGTTTTAGACGAGTAGCTATAGTGATAAGCCTGCCCCGGATGACCACCTTGTGAGCCATCCACACCGTACTCAAGGAAACATCAGGAGTCGCATTGATAGCAAAGTATTCGTCCAGAGCTGTACCCAGCTCAGAACAGATGCCAGGGTCCAGCAGTAGAGATTCATTAAATCGCCATGAGCAGGATCTAGGGGTCTGAAGAAAACCTAAAAAGGAGCACTCAACAATATCATGGTTGGACCAAGTCAAGTCATGAATCTTAGACTCATGGAGACCATCCACCAAGGACTGAGAGGCAAAAAAGTAATCAATACGAGAGTAATGACCATGGGGATGGGAAAAAAACGTGTAGTCTCTAGCGTTTGGATAGATCAAACGCCAACAATCATACAGTTTGTGGGAATGGACCAAATTAGTAAGTAGCCGGGATTTCGGGGGCAACCCCCGGCCTGGAGGAGGTACAGATCTATCCAAGATCGGATCCATCAGTGCGTTAAAATCGCCACCTATCAAGAGAGGCGAAGTAGGAAATTGATCTAAAAGGGCAGACAATGCAGAATAGAAACTAGGATCAGAATCAGTGGGTGCATAAACATTTAAAAGAATCAAGGGGGCACCTTGGATTTCATCTCGAAGCAACAGGTATCTACCGACCGGGTCCTGCACTATCTGGGAAACGTGAAACCCCACAGAGTTACGAATCAAAATAGAAACCCCATTTTTTTCTGGGGCCCCGAGGAGTGGAAGTGCATATGAAATCGCCGGTCCCAGTATCTAGGAGTGGCGTTCAATCTGAAGTGAGTTTCCTGTAAAAAGATGATATCAGCTCGAATAGAAACATAGTTCCGCATTGCCATCCTACGTTTCTGAGGAGCATTAAGGCCCTTCACATTATGGGTAATCACCTTCAAAGCTGCCAAGGAGGGAGCCACAACGCTCTCCGAGGTAGGCACCGGAGCGCACGAAGACACCGGACCCCGAGTATCCATATTAACCCCGAACCGACTCCAAGGGGGAAGTAAAGGGAAGGAGAGACACAAATGGGAGGGGAGAAGAAAAAAAAAAAAAGGGGGGGGTCAAGAATCAGAAAAAAGAAGAAGAAAGAAAAAAAAACAGGAAAAAGAGGGAAAGGACGACGATCGATAGGAATGGGGCCACCTAAAGTGCCCTGTGTATCGTCTATATGTATGTAAGGAGGTAAGACTGGAGCCCAGAGAGCAAGGAAGCGCGTCCCCGGTCTCCCACAGGTATGATAGAGAGAGAGAGACCCACTAGCTGAAAAGAAAGAAATGAAAAAAAAAAAAAGGAGGGGGGGAAATCAACCATGAAACTAACCCCCTCAATAGACCACCCCGTAGCGGTAGCTAGGTACCCAATCCCAGAAAGGTGCCCAGGACGAGTGCACACATGTCATATTAAGCAGTACCCGCTGAAGGGGTCACCCCGCCTCAGGGTCGAGGGAAGGAAAAGCCAGGCCAACGGCGTCGAAGGGCCGCCCAGAAAACCAGGCAACCCCCCTCCGCCACTGCCCACGGCACACACCTCGGCCCCAAAGGGGGAGACAAACATCGAGGGGTGACCCCCAAAGGCTGAGCAAGCTCGAAGGAGCCCCCCGACCCCAGGAAAAGCATTAAAGAAACTCCACGAGATGTGGAGAATGCAGACATTACATGCATGATAAAATAAGCAATACACACATAAATAACATGAGTGAGGGATATAATAAACAGAAATACAAATAATGTTAACCCAACACAACAGAGTAGCTCTAATAAAATAGAGTAGTAGAGCCCCGGGTGGAGCGAACAGGCCGGTACCCCCAGGATGGTAAAAGGGGGACCCAGGAAGGCAAAGGACTCCAACTAACACCCAGGACCCCCCCAACAAAGCCCAATTACAGTAATGGTCAGTCTAATAGGGCAGGGGAGAACTCCAGGGAAGGGCATCGGGAACCCCCCAACATCATACCCGGAATGTAGATCAGTCCCAAACCTAGAGTAAGTCCATCGGATCAGGCATCAACCACTCAGTCAGGAGCAGTCCATGGCTTATCCCAGCAGAAGTAGAGTAGAACATTAAGTAGCGCAGGTACCACCGTGAGGGCTCAGGCGGGATCTCCAGCTCGCGGGCCAGCAAAGTCCTCATAAAGGGCCTGAACTTCAGGAGACATGTCAAGTCCCAAGCGGCGGAGGAAATCTTTACAATCCGATGGATCTCTCAGCACCGACTGGACCCCATTTTTGGAGGCAATCAATTGGAACGGGAATCCCCATCTGTAAGGAACATCTTGGGTACGCAGGTAGGAAGTCAATGGGCGCAGGGTACGCCGCTTCTGTAGCGTTGTAGGTGCCAAATCTGCAAAGATCTGAGGGGTGATGCCGTCCAAGGACACCGGGTCAGCTCTAGCTCATCGTATCAGGGCCTCTTTGGTAGTATAATAGGTGAAGCACACCACAACATCTTGCGGGGGTGCATTAGGTGCAGGTTTCTGTCGCAGGGCTCTATGAGCGCGGTCCAGTGCCAGAACAGAGGTCGGTAGGTCAGGCAATAATAGTCCAAAATATCTGGTTAAAAATTCGGACAGATCTGTTACCGATTCTGGGATATCTCGTATACGTATGTTGGAACGCCTTGAGCGATTTTCAAGATCCTCCAGTGCATCATGAAGCCGTCGGTTTTTATCTTCCAGCCACCTCACATCACCTGACAAGGCCAAATATCGCTGCGACATTTCTTCCTGGCGGGCCTCCAAGGCCGAGGTGCGGCCCAGTATTTGCTGGATCTCAGTTTGGAGCAGTGAGACGCTCGACTGCAATTCAGCCGATAGATCTTGTTTAACAGAAAGCAAAAGGTCTCTCAGGGAATCGACATCTTGTTTAGTGCTCAAGGTTGGCGAGTCAGAGCTCCCGCATCTGCCAGAAGGCCCCGCGGAGCCGGAGTCTCGTTTGTGGAAGAAGTCCGATGGACGCGCTGCTTTCTGGGATCTCGTGGCCATGGTACAGAGGTAGAATAAATAGGGGTCCACAGGAAGCAAATATTGTGGGTCAAGTGCGAAATTTAGCAATAGTAGGAGACCAGGGAACGGGAGCTCTAGTGACACACGACCATTCCCTCCAGGCACCAGGCCACACCCCTGTTGAAATCTTTTTAGTAAATAAATGAAGTATTACAAATGTATTTAAGTGTTTTATTTTTCGTATGAACCTGTTAACGACCAGGAGTGTCACACATCGGTTCTGGCACTTAATGGCCAGTTACTGTCCTGGCACGTCATGGAATACCGGGGTTGCCAGAATCCACTGGGTTAAAAAACAAACAAAAAAAAAAATCTATGGCCCTTAAAGGGATAGTCAGTCTTTATTATTACTATCCCCCCCATATTTTACATATTTGCAAAATAAGTTAATAGCCCCCAGGTTCATCTCTCAAACCTTTATGGTTTGAGAGGTAACCAAAGGCAAAGTCGATCGGCTAGGAGATCAATAACTAGGGGGACACTGGCACTGAAGGGGTTAAAGGCCGTTTGCATGCCGCATTGGCTGCTTTTAAGGGGTTAAAGAAAAGGTGTGATTATATAGTGTAAAATGTTTAACGGGCAAGTACATAAAAAAAATTACCCATTCCTGTAACTTTACTTATTGTAATTTATTTGCTCCGTTTTCTGAGATGGCAGGAAGAATTCAGGTGCAATATACACTGAATTAGAATTTGTTCACCAGAAAAGTGATTCTTGGCTCGTCCTCGAGTTAGTCGTTTTTTTTACATTCATTTCTGTCGTCTCTGTTAAAGGCAAAGAGTGGTCTTAAAAGTGAACATGGTTTAATAGGTCATCTAGCCGTCAGCTTTTTGTCTGATTTTTCCACTTCTTTTATTTTGTAAAAAAAAAAAAAAAATAGATTAAACTTGGAGAGGACAGTTTCATCTATTACGGCGTTAGCAGATAAGCATGAGCAGCAGTAGTGGTGTGGCCTTATCACAATGTACAAGTATGTGAGAGGTCAATACAAGGATCTCTCTGGTGACCTATTCATTCCAAGGCCTGATCAAATAACCAGATTAGTGGATAGAATCTGTAACACTTCAGCAGAGGAAAGGATTTTTTTTACACTAAGGTCTGTTAAATTATGGTATTTTATGCCCAATGATGATGTGGTTGTGGCAATGGCTACATTAAAGCGGAACTTTCAGATAATAGCAAGTCGCCATGCAGTCATTAAATGTATGGCGACTAGCTTGAAAACAGTTGTCTTACCATAAAAAAATACAGGTGTCTAAAGGAATCCGTCCCATTTGGAGACCAGAACCCAGGCTAGAGTGCAGACATCTTGTCTGTGCGCCTGCGCCGTCAGTCCCGGTCTCTATTGAGTAGACTTCTTTGCACCATATAGTCACTGGAAGGGATTGATGGCGTAGGCTCACAGACCGCACTAACCTGCCCGTCAGTCTCGATACGGGACCGATTCCTTTAGACACATCTATTTTTTTTACGGTAAGGCATCTATTTTCAAGCTAGTCGCCATGCATTTAATGAATGCACATCGACTGGCTATTATCTGAAAGTTCTGCTTAGATACATTCCTTTCAAAAGGGAACATACAGTGTTATGTGTGTATTAGTAGGCAAAACACGACGGTCTGATGAAGATGAACTTATTTGACAGCAGGAAAGCTAAATAATTCTCTTGTCTCTGGGGTAAGAGGCAAAGGTTGAACTTGATGGACTTGTGTCTTTTCAGCCTAATTTGCTATATTGCTATTTTACGGTTCAAAGGCAAAAATGTCAGAATTTTTTTAAGGATGGTATTCATCAAGCTCATCTTACCACTGCTTTTAAAGAGGAACTACCACCCCTTGTAAACTTGGCTCCAAATAATTACCGATCTGGCGACTAGCTGCTCATTCGTGCTAGTCACCAGATTTATTACCGCGTCAATGAGCATTATACACTGCTCCTGGACTGACAGCCAGGAAACAGCGCAGACATCTTTCCATAGTGATGTCTGCGCGCTTGCGCTGTCAGTCCCTTTTGGTACCGAACGGCTCCTAGCAACAACCCCTAGATCTGGATGGGACTGACAGCGCAGGTGCTCAGATGTCACTATGGAAAGATGTCTGCACTGTTTCCTGCCTGTCGGTCTGAGAGCAGTCGCAATTTTCAATAACGCGGTAATAATTCTGGCGACTAGCAATACTGAACAGCTAGTCGCCAGATGGGTAATTATTTGGGGCAAAGTTTACAAGGGGTGGTAGTTCCGCTTTAATTTTATGTCACATATTGTCAAAACTGACTGGTTTACTTATGAAAATGCCATCCTCCTTTTACCACCACCTCAAGAGCTGACATTTTTGTTCATCATGAAGCTTATTGAACATTGCCCCCAGTGATCTTCAGTAGACCTGAATGGATAGTGAGTGGTACAAGTTTTTATCGGTCTTGATCAGATTGTAAAGAGAAACTACTAGAAGTGGATTACAAGAGAGATCTAGTGTACATGTACCTGATTTACCTTACACGGGTAAATCCTTATGTTTAACAAAAACAAGAGCCACTCCTTACTGGGGCGTGTTTCACCTTTAAACAGGGATATCCTGAGAACCTGATCTGTTGGTTTGCTCTGATGACTCTTACAATCACAGCTGAGTGTTGTGCAAGATCATTGTCAAATACATACAGAACGAGAGGACTATGCACAAAGAATAGTGGACCAATTCTGGAATAACCAAGTATCACCATAGGGGACTAATAATTTTATAATGATTTAAGTGTTTAACCCCTTGAATGCTAGAGAGGACTTCAACGCATTGCATAAAGGGACATAAGGGCAATATATGGAATGATTGAGGTACAAAATAAATAAGGGATAAGAGTGTCAGTGGGAGGGTCCTGATCGCAATATAATTATCACTTTTTATGGTTTTATCCGTTTTTTTTTTTACAGGTCTGATGAAAAGTGGCCACTTGTAATTTTTAATTTTGAAAGAGTTTAGAACTTTATAAAAGGAAATAAAAAAAAACTTCTGAGTACATATTTTAATGGATCTGATCCCTTTTCATTTTCTGATGATGATCTCCCTTTAACCCTCTGAGTGCCAGAGGGGTACACAAAACATTGCAAAGCAATGCGTTGAGTACCCTTCTGGCACTCAAAGGGTTAATTGGCATCTATAATGTCTACTGCAGGTGAATGAAGACGGGCTGGCTTGCACACGCTGCTGGTTCGGGAGTGGACGTTGAGAGATTGAGCAGGGCAAGAAAGGATATCTGGTGCTTAATGCAGGGGCGCTCAGAAATGTCCTCTTATCCCCCCCCCCCCACCGCCATGATACAGGCAAATCGATCAGTGGTTCAGTTATTCAACACTGTCTTGTGTTTAGTTTAGGAGAGTCTGATAACCAGGCACTGGGATGGGGCGAGGTTTGAGTGTTGTTGCTCTACCACACTGATGCAATGATGGACTGTCTTGACCCTTGAGTGCCACATTACATTGTATACCTCTTTAAAGGGATAGTATTACTTCAAAATTACTATCCCTCATATTGTAGTCCTTAATAAACTGAGTTAAATGACACCAGCGGCATCTCTCAGACCTTTATGGTGTAAGAGATAGCCGCTTTCAAAGTTTCCTCTCCCCTGATGTCAGCGTTCTGCTACCAGCAGGAGAATCCGGTCTCTGAATCAAGAGGAGGCTCTTCAGCAGAGCCGATATCTTGTTATGGAAGAAAAAATGATTAATTGAAACAGTCTTCTACGTGTGCTTGGTAACCAACCACATGTAGAAGACTGTTTCAATGGATCATTTTTCCTTCCATAACGATATATCGGCTCTGTTTAAGAGCTTCCGCCTGTCCCGGGACCGGATTCACCTGCTGGCAGCAGAACGCTGACAGCAGGGGAGAGGAAACTTTGAAAGCGGCTATCTCTTAAACCATAAAGGTTTGAGAGCTACTGCTGGTGTCATTTAACTCCGTTTATTAAGGACTACAATATGAGGGATAGTAATTTTGAAGTAATACTATCCCTTTAAGTGAGGAACTACGTGCATCACAGCTCAGTGACATGGGGCCCGACTCCTCTGTCTCAACAGACAGGATCACTGATGCCATTTAAAATCCAAAATGGCCGCCCCCAGGAGGGCACATTACACCGAACGCTGAAAGTCTCTACAACAAAACTGACTGTGAATGGAATGAAAACACATTAAAAGCTATTCAAGCCTAATTTCTATTACGTGTGTACTTTCCCTTTAAGGAGACATGAGATGAGCTGAATCCTCTCAGGGGTAACACACAGAGAACTTACAAATTTTACATTCAGATCTTTATTTTGGCCATATACATCGAGTCAAAAGCGGAGAAATTCTCAGGCAAACCAAGCGTATCATATGGGACTAATAAAAATATCCCAAATGCCCATCGGTTTAACCCCTCAAATTTTAGTGACATCTCCAACATATTGCTTTGAAATGTGCTGGAGTACCCTCTATCATTCAAGTGGTTAAAAGCCCCATTTTAATTCTATGTCACATATTGTCAACACTGACTGGTTTACTTATGAAAATGCCATCCTCCTTTTACCACCAACTCAAGAGCTGACATTTTTGTTCATCATGAAGCTTATTGAACATTGCCCCCAGTGATCTTCAGTAGACCTGAATGGATAGCGAGTGGTACAAGTTTTTGTCAGTCTTGATCAGATTGTAAAGAGAAACTACTAGAAGTGGATTACAAGAGAGATCTAGTGTACATGTACCTGATTTACCTTACACGGGTAAATCCTTATGTTTAACAAACACAAGAGCCACTCCTTACTTGGGCGTGTTTCACCTTTAAGCAGGGATATCCTGAGAACCTGATCTGTTGGTTTGCTCTGATGACTCTTACAATCACAGCTGAGTGTTGTGCAAGATCATTGTCACATACATACAGAACGAGAGGCCTATGCACAAAGGAATAGTGGACCAATTCTGGAATAACCAAGTATCACCATAGGGGACTAATAATTTTATAATGATTTAAGTGTTTAACCCCTTGAATGCTAGAGAGGACTCCAACGCATTGCATAAAGGGACATAAGGGCAATATATGGAATGATTGAGATACAAAATAAATAAGGGATAAGAGTGTCAGTGGGAGGGTCCTGATCGCAATATAATTATCACTTTTTATGGTTTTATCCGTTTTTTTTTTTACAGGTCTGATGAAAAGTGGCCACTTGTAATTTTTAATTTTGAAAGATTTTAGAACTTTATAAAAGGAAATAAAAAAAACTTCTGAGTACATATTTTAATGGATCTGATCCCTTTTCATTTTCTGATGATAATCTCCCTTTAACCCTTTGAGTGCCAGAGGGGTACGCAATGCATTGCAAAGCAATGTGTTGCGTATCCTTCTGGCACTCAAAGGGTTAATTGGCATTTATAATGTCTACTGCAGGTGAATGAAGACGGGCTGGCTTGCACACGCTGCTGGTTCGGGAGTGGACGTTGGGAGACTGAGCAGGGCAAGAAAGGATATCTGGTGCTTAATGCAGGGGCGCTCAGAAATGTCCTCTTATCCCCCCACCACCATGATACAGGAGAATCGATCAGTGGTTCAGTTATTCAACACTGTCTTGTGTTTAGTTTAGGAGAGTCTGATAACCAGGCACTGGGATGGGGCGAGGTTTGAGTGCTGTTGCTCTACCACACTGATCCAATGATGGACTGTCTTGACCCGTGAGTGCCACATTACATTGTATACCTCTAAGTGAGGAACTACGTGATCACAGTTCAGTCACATGGGGCCCAACGCCGCTGTCTCAACAGACAGGATCACTGATGCCATTTAAAATCCAAAATGGCTGCCCCCAGGAGGGCACATTACACCGAACGCTGAAAGTCTCTACAACAAAACTGACTGTGAATGGAATGAAAACACATTAAAAGCTATTCAAGCCTAATTTCTATTACGTATGTACTTTCCCTTTAAGGAGACATGAGATGAGCTGAATCCTCTCAGGGGTAACACACAGAGAACTTACAAATTTTACATTCACATCTTTATTTTGGCCATATACATCGAGTCAAAAGTGGAGAAATTCTCAGGCAAACCAAGCGTATCATATGGGACTAATAAAAATATCCCAAATGCCCATCGGTTTAACCCCTCAGATTTTAGTGTCATCTCCAACATATTGCTTTGAAATGTGCTGGAGTTCCCTCTATCATTCAAGTGATTAAAAGCCCCATTTAATTCTATGTCACATATTGTCAAAACTGACTGGTTTACTTATGAAAATGCCATCCTCCTTTTACCACCAACTCAAGAGCTGACATTTTTGTTCATCGCAAAGCTTATTGAACATTGCCCCCAGTGATCTTCAGTAGACCTGAATGGATAGCGAGTGGTACAAGTTTTTATCGGTCTTGATCAGATTGTAAAGAGAAACTACTAGAAGTGGATTACAAGAGAGATCTAGTGTACATGTACCTGATTTACCTTACATAGGTAAATCCTTATGTTTAACAAACACAAGAGCCACTCCTTACTGGGGCGTGTTTCACCTTTAAGCAGGGATATCCTGAGAACCTGATCTGTTGGTTTGTTCTGATGACTCTTACAATCACAGCTGAGTGTTGTGCAAGATCATTGTCACATACATACAGAAAGAGAGGACTATGCACAAAGATATAGTGGACCAATTCTGGAATAACCAAGTATCACCATAGGGGACTAATAATTTTATAATGATTTAAGTGTTTAACCCCTTGAATGCTAGAGAGGACTCCAACGCATTGCATAAAGGGACATAAGGGCAATATATGGAATGACTGAGGTACAAAATAAATAAGGGATAAGAGTGTCAGTGGGAGGGTCCTGATCGCAATATAATTATCACTTTTTATGGTTTTATCCGTTTTTTTTTTTACAGGTCTGATGAAAAGTGGCCTCTTGTAATTTTTAATTTTGAAAGATTTTAGAACTTTATAAAAGGAAATAAAAAAAACTTCTGAGTACATATTTTAATGGATCTGATCCCTTTTCATTTTCTGATGATAATCTCCCTTTAACCCTTTGAGTGCCAGAGGGGTACGCAATGCATTGCAAAGCAATGTGTTGCGTATCCTTCTGGCACTCAAAGGGTTAATTGGCATCTATAATGTCTACTGCAGGTGAATGAAGACGGGCTGGCTTGCACACGCTGCTGGTTCGGGAGTGGACGTTGGGAGACTGAGCAGGGCAAGAAAGGATATCTGGTGCTTAATGCAGGGGCGCTCAGAAATGTCCTCTTATCCCCCCCCCCCCCACCGCCATGATACAGGCAAATCGATCAGTGGTTCAGTTAGTCAACACTGTCTTGTGTTTAGTTTAGGAGAGTCTGATAACCAGGCACTGGGATGGGGCGAGGTTTGAGTGTTGTTGCTCTACCACACTGATGCAATGATGGACTGTCTTGACCCTTGAGTGCCACATTGCATTGTATACCTCTTTAAGTGATGGACTACATGCATCACAGCTCAGTCACATGGGGCCCGACTCCTCTGTCTCAACAGACAGGATCACTGATGCCATTTAAAATCCAAAATGGCTGCCCCCAGGAGGGCACATTACACCGAACGCTGAAAGTCTCTACAACAAAACTGACTGTGAATGGAATGAAAACACATTAAAAGCTATTCAAGCCTAATTTCTATTACGTATGTACTTTCCCTTTAAGGAGACATGAGATGAGCTGAATCCTCTCAGGGGTAACACACAGAGAACTTACAAATTTTACATTCAGATCTTTATTTTGGCCATATACATCGAGTCAAAAGCGGAGAAATTCTAAGGCAAACCAAGCGTATCATATGGGACTAATAAAAATATCCCAAATGCCCATCGGTTTAACCCCTCAAATTTTAGTGACATCTCCAACATATTGCTTTGAAATGTGCTGGAGTACCCTCTATCATTCAAGTGGTTAAAAGCCCCATTTTAATTCTATGTCACATATTGTCAACACTGACTGGTTTACTTATGAAAATGCCATCCTCCTTTTACCACCAACTCAAGAGCTGACATTTTTGTTCATCATGAAGCTTATTGAACATTGCCCCCAGTGATCTTCAGTAGACCTGAATGGATAGCGAGTGGTACAAGTTTTTATCAGTCTTGATCAGATTGTAAAGAGAAACTACAAGAAGTGGATTACAAGAGAGATCTAGTGTACATGTACCTGATTTACCTTACACGGGTAAATCCTTATGTTTAACAAACACAAGAGCCACTCCTTACTTGGGCGTGTTTCACCTTTAAGCAGGGATATCCTGAGAACCTGATCTGTTGGTTTGCTCTGATGACTCTTACAATCACAGCTGAGTGTTGTGCAAGATCATTGTCAAATACATACAGAACGAGAGGACTATGCACAAAGAATAGTGGACCAATTCTGGAATAACCAAGTATCACCATAGGGGACTAATAATTTTATAATGATTTAAGTGTTTAACCCCTTGAATGCTAGAGAGGACTTCAACGCATTGCATAAAGGGACATAAGGGCAATATATGGAATGATTGAGGTACAAAATAAATAAGGGATAAGAGTGTCAGTGGGAGGGTCCTGATCGCAATATAATTATCACTTTTTATGGTTTTATCCGTTTTTTTTTTTTACAGGTCTGATGAAAAGTGGCCACTTGTAATTTTTAATTTTGAAAGAGTTTAGAACTTTATAAAAGGAAATAAAAAAAAACTTCTGAGTACATATTTTAATGGATCTGATCCCTTTTCATTTTCTGATGATGATCTCCCTTTAACCCTCTGAGTGCCAGAGGGGTACACAAAACATTGCAAAGCAATGCGTTGAGTACCCTTCTGGCACTCAAAGGGTTAATTGGCATCTATAATGTCTACTGCAGGTGAATGAAGACGGGCTGGCTTGCACACGCTGCTGGTTCGGGAGTGGACGTTGAGAGATTGAGCAGGGCAAGAAAGGATATCTGGTGCTTAATGCAGGGGCGCTCAGAAATGTCCTCTTATCCCCCCCCCCCCACCGCCATGATACAGGCAAATCGATCAGTGGTTCAGTTATTCAACACTGTCTTGTGTTTAGTTTAGGAGAGTCTGATAACCAGGCACTGGGATGGGGCGAGGTTTGAGTGTTGTTGCTCTACCACACTGATGCAATGATGGACTGTCTTGACCCTTGAGTGCCACATTACATTGTATACCTCTTTAAAGGGATAGTATTACTTCAAAATTACTATCCCTCATATTGTAGTCCTTAATAAACTGAGTTAAATGACACCAGCGGCATCTCTCAGACCTTTATGGTGTAAGAGATAGCCGCTTTCAAAGTTTCCTCTCCCCTGATGTCAGCGTTCTGCTACCAGCAGGAGAATCCGGTCTCTGAATCAAGAGGAGGCTCTTCAGCAGAGCCGATATCTTGTTATGGAAGAAAAAATGATTAATTGAAACAGTCTTCTACGTGTGCTTGGTAACCAACCACATGTAGAAGACTGTTTCAATGGATCATTTTTCCTTCCATAACGATATATCGGCTCTGTTTAAGAGCTTCCGCCTGTCCCGGGACCGGATTCACCTGCTGGCAGCAGAACGCTGACAGCAGGGGAGAGGAAACTTTGAAAGCGGCTATCTCTTAAACCATAAAGGTTTGAGAGCTACTGCTGGTGTCATTTAACTCCGTTTATTAAGGACTACAATATGAGGGATAGTAATTTTGAAGTAATACTATCCCTTTAAGTGAGGAACTACGTGCATCACAGCTCAGTGACATGGGGCCCGACTCCTCTGTCTCAACAGACAGGATCACTGATGCCATTTAAAATCCAAAATGGCCGCCCCCAGGAGGGCACATTACACCGAACGCTGAAAGTCTCTACAACAAAACTGACTGTGAATGGAATGAAAACACATTAAAAGCTATTCAAGCCTAATTTCTATTACGTGTGTACTTTCCCTTTAAGGAGACATGAGATGAGCTGAATCCTCTCAGGGGTAACACACAGAGAACTTACAAATTTTACATTCAGATCTTTATTTTGGCCATATACATCGAGTCAAAAGCGGAGAAATTCTCAGGCAAACCAAGCGTATCATATGGGACTAATAAAAATATCCCAAATGCCCATCGGTTTAACCCCTCAAATTTTAGTGACATCTCCAACATATTGCTTTGAAATGTGCTGGAGTACCCTCTATCATTCAAGTGGTCAAAAGCCCCATTTTAATTCTATGTCACATATTGTCAACACTGACTGGTTTACTTATGAAAATGCCATCCTCCTTTTACCACCAACTCAAGAGCTGACATTTTTGTTCATCATGAAGCTTATTGAACATTGCACCCAGTGATCTTCAGTAGACCTGAATGGATAGCGAGTGGTACAAGTTTTTATCGGTCTTGATCAGATTGTAAAGAGAAACTACTAGAAGTGGATTACAAGAGAGATCTAGTGTACATGTACCTGATTTACCTTACACGGGTAAATCCTTATATTTAACAAACACAAGAGCCACTCCTTACTGGGGCGTGTTTCACCTTTAAGCAGGGATATCCTGAGAACCTGATCTGTTGGTTTGCTCTGATGACTCTTACAATCACAGCTGAGTGTTGTGCAAGATCATTGTCACATACATACAGAAAGAGAGGACTATGCACAAAGATATAGTGGACCAATTCTGGAATAACCAAGTATCACCATAGGGGACTAATAATTTTATAATGATTTAAGTGTTTAACCCCTTGAATGCTAGAGAGGACTCCAACGCATTGCATAAAGGGACATAAGGGCAATATATGGAATGACTGAGGTACAAAATAAATAAGGGATAAGAGTGTCAGTGGGAGGGTCCTGATCGCAATATAATTATCACTTTTTATGGTTTTGTCCGTTTTTTTTACAGGTCTGATGAAAAGTGGCCACTTGTAATTTTTAATTTTGAAAGATTTTAGAACTTTATAAAAGGAAATAAAAAAAACTTCTGAGTACATATTTTAATGGATCTGATCCCTTTTCATTTTCTGATGATAATCTCCCTTTAACCCTTTGAGTGCCAGAGGGGTACGCAATGCATTGCAAAGCAATGTGTTGCGTATCCTTCTGGCACTCAAAGGGTTAATTGGCATCTATAATGTCTACTGCAGGTGAATGAAGACGGGCTGGCTTGCACACGCTGCTGGTTCGGGAGTGGACGTTGGGAGACTGAGCAGGGCAAGAAAGGATATCTGGTGCTTAATGCAGGGGCGCTCAGAAATGTCCTCTTATCCCCCCCCCCACCGCCATGATACAGGCAAATCGATCAGTGGTTCAATTATGTAACACTGTCTTGTGTTTAGTTTAGGAGAGTCTGATAACCAGGCACTGGGATGGGGGCGAGGTTTGAGTGCTGTTGCTCTACCACACTGATCCAATGGTGGACTGTCTTGACCCTTGAGTGCCACATTGCATTGTATACCTCTTTAAGTGATGGACTACATGCATCACAGCTCAGTCACATGGGGCCCGACTCCTCTGTCTCAACAGACAGGATCACTGATGCCATTTAAAATCCAAAATGGCTGCCCCCAGGAGGGCACATTACACCGAACGCTGAAAGTCTCTACAACAAAACTGACTGTGAATGGAATGAAAACACATTAAAAGCTATTCAAGCCTAAATTCTATTACGTGTGTACTTTCCCTTTAAGGAGACATAAGATGAGCTGAATCCTCTCAGGGGTAACACACAGAGAACTTACAGATTTTACATTCAGATCTCTCTTTCGGTCATATACACCGAGACAAAAGAGGAGAAATTCTCATATGCGACGAATAAAAATATCCCAAATGCCCATCGGTTTAACCCCTCAGATTTTAGTGACATCTCCAACATATTGGTTTGAAATGTACCCTCTATCATTCAAGTGGTTAAAAGCTCCATTTAACTCTTTGTGTGCCAGTGGTGTAGCCAGAATGTCTCTGGCACTCAAAGGGTTAAATATTTGTGAATTCTCATCTTTCCCCACCGCTGGTGGTTTCTTCTGGAATTGCTCCTCTTGCTTGTACAGATGCCTGCTGGGTAATGGTGTAAGTCATGTGGCTGTTTAACTCCTTCAGTGCCAGAGAGGTATGAAACAGAATGGGGGAGATTCACTAAGGCGTGATAACGTGGATATGACTTCTCCAGTGATATCACTTCTCCAGTTCCTATGTTATTCTATGGTGGGTATGTACTAAGATTTGTTCCACACTGGACATCTTAGTGAATAGGATCTATAGAATAACACAGGAACTGGAGAAGTGATATCACTGGAGAAGTTATCCCCGTGTTATCACCTTTTTATCATGGCTTAGTGACTCTCCCCCACTGAGTGGCACTGCATTGGATACCTCACTGGCGCTCAATTGGTTTAATCAAGGTGAGATTTTTTTTATTACTTCTATAATGGGGTTCATTCATTATCAGACTTCTCCGGAAGGGCAGCGAAGTGTGTCTGGAGGGGGAAGCAAGTCAGAGGGAGGGCTGAGCCAAAACAGGATCTGTGTGTCAGGGGTAGGGGTAAGGTGGAAGGATAATAAGGGGTTTAGAAGGAAATAGATTGCCATGCGGGGAAGAGGACAAAGGGACGCATCCTGCCCTGCCTCCCTGTTTGTTTGGTGCTTGTGCTTTGTCACAGCGAGGCAAGTAGTCCTTGCCGGTATCCTTTTGAAATCTCGCACACTATTGTGCGAGCAAGTAAACGCGCATAGATAATGTAGTGGAATGAAAAGGGTAACATGAGAATCTCGCTGCATCTAAAAGGCAAGAGTCTCATCTTGCGGGCTCAAGTGTCACTCATTTGAGCGCACGCATCATTCTCATAAACATACCTGCAGGACTTATGCCACAACATAATCACTGTACCTTCAGTTCTACGGATATTACTCCCTTCTCTCCATCCTTCCTTTGATCAGCTGCCTGCTCCTGATTAGTGCTGTGTACCCTGCTCTGCAGCCTACAACGTTCCTCCAGTACTGAAGATGGAAAGATTAATTGAATACGCATGGACACAGGCACACAATTCACCCCTACAGTACGTGCACAAATTGAAGCAGTATATTTAAGTACTGTAGAGGTGAATTGCATGCCTGTGTCTTTGCATATACAATTAATCTTTCCATCTCATTACTGCAGGAATGTTGTAGGCTGCAGACCAGCAGAGCAGGGTACACAGCGCTAATCAGGAGCAGGCAGCTGATCAAAGGTGTGTGCACCAGACTTAGGACACGGGTGGTAATGTTGCAAAAGAAAGTTAATGACTTCGGAGTTTGCACCAGACTTAGGATGCGGGTGGTAATGTTACACATGGAAGTTAATGACTTTGGAGTTTGCATCAGACTTACGACGCGGGTGGTGATGTTACTTGGGGAGTCTGCACCGGATTTAGGTCACGGGTGGTAATGTTACCCATTGAAGGTATGGCGAATGGCCAATGGGGTAATTTGGTGGTGTCAGCTTTAAGTGCTGAAGGATGTTGGGAGTATAGCATGAGCCCGGGCAACTTGGCCATGCTTGGTTCAAGGAATTTGGGTTGGCAAGGACTGTCCGTTAATGATTACTTAATGTTTATGGAAAATAATAAGAAAAAGTAATAAGGTGAATTTAAATAAAGCTGTGCCCTGTTATCACCAAAATTTGTGTCTGTGTTTGGGGAATCATACCCTCTCCTTATTACATGTTCTACCCCTAACACAGAAGCAAATGAAACCCACTGAGCAGTTTTTCAGTAGATAATAAGAATGTGAGTTGGGGATTAATTCATGGGGTGGAAGAATCCCAGAAGCCTGGAAACCCAGGCTACTAACATTTTCCTTCTGGCTCCTATTTTTTTGGGAGAACTTTATATATATATATACATATGTGTACAAAAGACATGGGCAAAATATAGCTCATGTGACTTATCTGCCCCTTGGGTATTTCTTGCTGTACAAACACAGCAGTGCTCATACACCGAAAAAATGTCTGACTTTCCCTGCAAAGGAATAATGATTTGTTTGATACAAATGTATAATTCTACCTCTGCAAAGAGAGCCAGTGAGGAACAATTACAAAAGAAGCAGATCACAGCCATTGTGGTTAAATGCAAATGTAAAGAAGGTAATGGAAAATAATAAAAGTCTGAAGGAACAGATCATTCTTTCTTAAAATAGTCCAAAAAAAGATTGCAGAAATAGATAAAGAAAAAGGTTAGCAAAAATAGATAATGGAACTCGAATTCCAAGGGAGAGCAAGACTAATCCAAAAAAGTTTTTCAAAGACATAAATAGCAAAACACTTAAGTGGGGGTGCATTGGACTTTTCAAAAATGAGATGGGTTAGTTGATTAGAGAGGAAAAGGACGATAGTCTAAACACTTTCTTTGCATCAGTATATACATGGGAAAGAGGAATGATAGAAGAGCTTCAACAAGTAACACATAAAACCATACCATGAAATGTCGCCCTCTATTTGGTGACCATCAAAACGATGCGTTAAAAATGTCACCTGAATGAAAAAGGCAACATCAGAATTTTGTCTGAATCAAAAAAGCCGCATTCTGATGTTCATCGCTTAAAGGGCGACATTTCAATAAGATGGCTCTATAGACTAACAGAAGATGGATGAAATAAATGTTCGATGTTCCAACCGCTAGGTAGTTGTTAGGGCCGGTGGCAGAGCCTAGAGGCCTTGTTTGGATGCCCATGTGGTTGTCATGTGCAGCATGGGAGATTGCATTGAGTTAGTGTTGGCTGTGATGAGCAGGTTTTGTTCGGGTACCATCATGACGGCGCAGATGGAAGAGGTAAAACTTTACACTTAAAGGGATAGTAATACTTCGTTTTATCTTTTTTATTTTGTAGGCGTTAAAACATGAAGAACGATACAAGTCTTATCTCTCAAACCTTTATGGTTTGAGAGATATTCACAAGCAAAGACCTCCCCGCCCCTTTTACCTAGTGTAAGCCATTTCTTCTCAGATGTGGAATGCAGTCCATAGACCAGACAGATAACAGCAGGGGACAATCTTCTTCCTATGAGAACAATGAAATCCCTGCCTCCCTTGACAGGTTTTTCAGCTTTTTCCCTTATCTTAATTGAAGATTGTCCCTCTCTGCAGTCTTCCTGGGCACCTCCCTTCTGATCTGGCTGAACAGTGTTACATCAGTAAAAGGGACGGGAGGGGGACACTTTGTCATTGAATTACTCTTGTACTACAACTCTGACAGTATTGAAATAACACTCTCCAAAGTCCAAATACTATGATGATTAATTAGAGCAGCTTTTATTATGAAACATTACTATCCCTTTAACCTTTGAGCTCCAGAGGGATCCGAAACACTTTGCTTTTGCAAAGCGTTGTGGACCTCTCTGGCACTCAAAGGGTTAAGGCACAGATGGAAGAGGTACAAATTTACATTTTATCTAATCCATCATCTGTTAGTCTATAGAGGTATCCTACTGAAATGTCGCCCTTTGAGCTTGCGACATCAGAATGTCGCTCTTTTGATTGGGTGACATTCTGATGTCGCCCCTTTCATTCAGACATTTGTAATGCGGCATTTTGATGGTCTCAAAATAGAGGGCGAAATTTAAATAGTCAACCTACCATTATCAGATGTTGGGTTAATACAAGAAAAGGTCATGGGAAGAGTGAACAAAATTAAGACTGACAAATCACCGGGTCCTGATGGTATCCATCCAAGGGTTCTTCAGGAACTCAGTGCATCAGTGCGTGGCCATCATGATTAAGCGATGTATACGCAAAACGTGTTGATGTTACCATGAGCCTCTGGATATCTGAGGTTGTTCAGTTGTGAGCCATCAACAATGATAAGTACCGTTTCACTTTTATTATTGTTGAATAAAATATTTTTCTAAAGTTTTTAATTACGGATTAATTTGGCATTTGTTCAGTAGGCATTTGTGTGTTTATGTTATCATATTTAGACAGAGGAAGGTCTGTAGTCCATCTAGCACATGCCAAAGCTAACCCATTTATTTCTGGCATAGCAGTTGCATGGAGTTAGTGTTCATTCCATCCTAAAACCAATTCTGCAAGATTGGGTTTAGAATAGTCACATAGTAGTTAATGCTGCTTATCTCTAAGGTGCTACATGGGTTAAATTGCTACAAATGTAACCTGTCAATAACTCAAGCGTGATTTCATTTGTCCAATGAAAGGCAATTAGCTGAAGGAGGAGATCAGTGACGTTGCAGTACCTCCTACAATTGAGGCCTTTATATAAGACGCCAAATTATGTTCCTGTAACTTCACCCCTGACAAAGCTGCTATTCTAACTGGCGAAACTAGTAGGGTTATTAAGGGGTAAATGTGGACCCCCCACCAAATCCTTTATCTAATTCATTAGTATCTCTCTTAGCTTGTGAGCGCAAATGTAGCTCCATTATAATTTTGGTTGAACTAATTGCAGTGCAGCAATGGTATGTACCGGGAGGTAATACAGAGACATATTATTTTGTTGCACTGTATTTAGAGTAGAACAGTACTTATGTACTGGGTGTCATCTTTATTCACCCGGGAGGTATATATTAGACCATGCATCTCTTTACTTAGGAGTAGGGCTGGTATGTACCGGTTAAGCAGTACATTTAACCAGGAGGTAATCTTAAGACGTTATCATGCCATTGAACAGAGGAATATTTCAACACAGTATAGTAGTGTAGCCATGGCATGTACCGGGGTGGTGCTACACCATAAGCGGGAGGTAATTTAGAGTAAATGTAATTTTGTTGTATTAACATTTAGAAAAGAAAGATAGTGGTGTACCGGGTGTTAATTTTATTCACCCGGGAGGTATACGTTAAATCCCGAATCTATTTATAACAGAGTAGGGTTGGTATGTACCGGTTAAACAAGTACATTTAACTGGGAGGTAACTTTGAGAAATTAGAAGTTACCTTGTCAACAAGATTTAGGAATGTCCTTAATAGTCAGCCTAAAATAAAAATATCACTGTAGTTAACCTCTGTTAGAGTTATGGTAGCGCAGGGACGGTATGTACCGGTATGGTGCTACACTAACTGGGAGGTAACTCACATCACTCAGTTTACTGGGTGGTCCTTATACTCACCCGCTGGTATAGTGATGGTATGTACTGGGGTAACACGTTGTTACCCCAGGAGGTAAAACATCTTAGGGAATAGAAACGCTCATACTAGTTAAATTGAGTATTTTAATAACTGTTTAGACTCCATAAAATAAAGGGAGCTGTATTAACTTTATCTGCTTTTTCCACCTTTAAGTTTAATCTAACCCTATACCTCAACTTATGTTTAGGGATTGTCTGTACCGGTAAGGTGCCCGCCAAGCTGGGAGGTAACCACATAGGTCCAACGACCACTGGTGATACTTCTAGGTTCCCGCTTGTAAGCAGTGCCTACATTGCTACATATCAGAGTGCTGTTTCCTCTGTGTAAATTACTTGTTTATGGATCATGTTGTTGGGAATCCATGTTTTGGATTAAGAGAGAAATATGACAAACAACATATACCTCTTGTATGTTGTGTCTGAATACATTTTCTGGAGAAGTAGATTATATATGAAGGGAAGGGTGGAGATCAGGCAACTCCAGTACTAGCTTAACCCTTAAGGACCAGCCGATTGCACATTCGGCCTGCATTAAGGACCACATACCATTTTTTTTATAATTCAGGGATCCCCGAACGGTGTGCAGCCTCGTTGGGAGCCCTGAATTCCATGCCAGTCCTGGCATGTCATGGGTCCTTATGGTTCGCTGACCCATAATGTGCCAGGACCGTCAAGGGTCCTTAAGGGTTTAATGTTATGAAGAAAAGGACATAGCAGTCATTGTTTTTAATTAAACATGAATAAAAGATAATTTGTATTAGTTATTTCTTACTTGGGTTCACAGCTCTTCATTACACTGAACTGGCCAAAAAGCCAGGATTTAAGGATATCTCTGAGTAAACATATTAATCAGTGGTTTATATATTGACTGACACACCTGTGATTAACACCCTAAATGACTGGCGACGTGTCAGGACCGTCACCGGTTTTTCCCCTGATGGACTGGCGATGGTCTAGACACGTTGCATATTTTGTGCTTACAGAGCTCCTGCGGGAGCGTGGCAAGCACTAGCAGGGTCTGAAACTGACCGCTCCAAGACGCAGCCCCTGATCAGTGCACAGATATATATCACATGCCGGCCCACAGACAGTAATCAAAGTGGTCCTTAAGGGAAGGTAACTTCCTTCGACCGCTCAACATTATAGGGTTAAGCAGGGAAATCCTTAAATCTTGGCTTGTTAAGAGCCCTTGGGGACTAACTTGCACACCCATGCACTAAGTTGTCTTTGCCATGTTAGCCCTGTGAAATGCCTTCACGTTTCCTTTACCATATTTACGATATTTCACTGTCTTCTTCACCAGTGAATTATATGTATTTTGAAACGTATTTAACAAGTTCTTCTTGTATTCCTGTGGGTGCGTGTTTGTTAATGTCACTGTTCTCCAGTTGTGCGAAGGGTCGATAGCTAGCAATACTGGCAGAGCTCTCCGAAACAACTCCTTCCTGAGGCTGTGAAATTTCCAGTCTCCCATAGCATTCTATGCAGTCTGTAGACCACACTTATTGCCATTCACCAACTTATATGTAACTTATCATTGGTTAATTGGGGTATTTCACAGGCCTCCATAGAGGTGTAGATCAACATTCTCAAATAAAGTGCCTTTCACAATTCACTGTAAGAGGCTATTTCCGGATTTACCTTATTTCACGGTTCTCTGTACAGAAGTGTATTTCAGATGTCTCCATACCTGTCTAATGTAAATCTCACGTCATACTTAGAGGGTAAAGTTTAACATCAGACATATATGCGGACGTTTACAACATGCTGCTAATGAGTAGTTTTGAAATCGGTTGGTTATTAACCCTTTGAGTGCCAGAGGGCTACACAACGCATTGCTTTGCAATGCGTTGCGTACCCCTCTGACACTCAAAGGGTTAAGCCTATGACCGCCACATGGGTGAGACCTCTGAAACTCAAAGGGTTAACCTGCATGCAGACTTGTACAAGTACAGCACAGCAGGAAGACTTTGGAGTTAATGCCGGATACTGAACTCTCCCTCGAATACTTAGTGCAAGTCACATGTACATCACATGACTATACAAAAATATCTGCCATTGCATCTACCCCCACTCCCCTGGTATCCATTTAGAAGGTTGCACAGCAAATGTTGTGCGGCCACACGATGCATTAACCATGTTGTCATGGTTAAAATGGCGACATGAGAATCTCGCACTGCTTGACAGCGCAAGATTCTCATGTCACTTCCTGAAACAGCTTTTCATCCAGCATAATGCATCCGTATAAGCAGGCAACAAGCTGTCAATCTGAATATGAGATGTGTGTGTCCTGGGCAGAGATATCTTTATCCTCGGTGTATTTTATAGCTGGTGTCATTATTTATTACTGATGACATACAAGCCAGGGTTTTATTTTTTCCCTTTGCAAAAAATTAAAAGAACAAACGTGTTTATTCTGTATAGTCATCAATGCGGGCTGAGCGCCGTTTCAGGAAGCGTCACGAGAATCTTGCACTTTCATGCAGTGCAAGATTCTCATGTCGCCATTTTAACCATGGCGACATGGTTAATGCGTTGTGTGTAGGGTGACCACGTGTCCCTGATTGCCCAGGACAGTTCCTGATATTAAATGTGTGTCCCTTGTTCCTGGCAGCCCTCTTCTTGGACAATACAAAGTCCCAGAATGAAGACTCCAGAACACAGAGGTCTAATCACTGCTAGGAGAACTGCTCATTGCCTACTGTAACAGGAAGTGATGCCTCTGCTGGGCTACAAGAAAATGGCTTCCAGACAAAGCTCAAAACACTAGAGAGAGAACTGAGTCTTGATTTTGTCATTGGACAGGAGCTGCAGTGCATTTTTATTGTAGTGTAATGCTAGTCTAAGACTTTAGGTGTGATGTACATCATCTAGTGGCCCATAACATAACATTGCTTTCTGTCACAACAGTCAATGGGAAGTTCTCCTTCTCGTGTCTAGAACTCTGTGATGCACTGGAGAAAGAGCAGGTTGCACACTGATGTCCAGTGATGTCCAGTGACCCCTCCCGCAGAGCTGTGCTAGTGCCAAGGAGTAGTACTCTGCTGGTCTCGTCTCCAAAGTGTCCCTGAATGGCAGAATGGAAATGTGGTCACCCTAGCTGTGTGGCCACACAACTTTTTCTATGAGACCTTTTAAAAGTAAACCCTCCCCCCCTACCCCGCCAAGGGGAACTGACTGGACACAAGGTGGCGCTCTCATTAACAGTTCACTATAAAAAAGAAAAAAAATGTTTTGAAGTTATGTAACTAGTAATTGGAGGTCTCTTGAAATATTCTCCCAGAGGCATAAGTAAAACCTATTGGGCCCAGACACAACTCCACCCCTAGTAGCTAATGCCCTACTGTTTGGACTGTAATAACTTTGAAATGAAGTACCTTCCAGCAGTAAGATTATTATTAAAGGATTAGTGCATCTTCATTGCTGACTAAAACAACCTACTGCAAAGCAGTATGACCTTGGGAAGGTTCAATGACTAAACGCCACGTTAATGTTCTTCTCTAAGTAAATATTCTGAGATGTGTCTATGTAAACACCGGTGCCTTAAGGATATGTACCTTTCTATGCAAATGCTGTAGTCTGTGCAATACATTAGTCTCAGCGCCTTGCCTACCTCTGTGGTTCTCAATGGTGTTAACCCTTTGAGTGGCAGAGGGATACCCAGAGCATTGCACTCAAAGGGTTAAATATTTCTCATAGCTTACACATCCTATTTTATAATTTAAATGTAAATTTCCCACTCCCGTTCAATGTTTAAGATTAACCCTTCAAGGATCAAAAAGGTTGTGCAACTCATTGCTTCACGGTGTGTTGCACCCTTAAAAGGATAGTAATACTTTGGTATAAAAATGTCTAAAATTGTAGATATCCTATATAATAATTCGCTAAAATGTGTGTAACAACGTAGTAATGCTCAGTAGAGTCCTGCTCCGTATCCGCGGTGGCGCAGGCACAAACACAAAAACTACACAGTTTTGAGAAATGGGTAGCTTATTCTACTTAAATTGTTAAAGTGTTAGTAATGTCTAAAAAAACCTTTTTTTGCATTCAGAAGAGCTTAAAACGCTGATCTAAATGCAAAAAAATGTATCTCTCAAACCATTATGGTTTAAGAGATACGGGCATTTAAAGTTCGCTGTCTCCTACTGACAGCTGTAAAGCTGTCAGCAGGAGATTCGTGTCGGTCGACATGGAGGCGCTTGAGAAGTGCCGCAATCTCGTTATTTACCACTAATCCCTTCACTGGAATGGTCTAAAACGTGTGCCTGGTGTTCAGGCCTAGTGTTCAGGTACACATTTTAGACGATTCCAATGAAGGGATTCCATGTAAATAACGAGATCTCGGCACTTCTCAAGCGCCAGCGTGTCGACCGACACTGATCTCCTGCTGACAGCTTTACAGCTGTCAGTAGGAGACAGCGAACTTTAAACGCCCGTATCTCTTAAACCATAGCGGTTTGAGAGATACGTTTTTTTTGCATTTAAATCAGCTTTTTAAGCTCTTCTAAATGCAAAAAAACATTTTTTTAGACATTACTAACACTTTCATATCTACAATTGTAGACATTTTTATACTAGAGTATTACTATCCCTTTAAAGGGTTAATTGATTAAATGCATGTTTTGCATGGGGTTAGTTACAAATGTTTGAGTTGTATCTATTTCAACAAACAACTGAGTCGGATT
>CM074720.1:10650907-10768407 GCA_037306005.1 Rhinophrynus dorsalis | reverse complement strand
CATGTTGCTGGTGTGCCGTTTTGCTGCTTTGGCTTAGGCTAAGTACTCTCTCTCTCTCTCTCTCTCTCTCTCTCTCTCTATTTTTATATATATATACACACACACGGGATATTTTAATAGGTTAAGAAACAGGCAATTGTTTATCTACCGTCAAAATGTACGTTTCTGTTTACTTCTTGGATGCCAGACAATTCTCCAGTGCAGACATCTCTAGCATCCCACTTGACCACTTGAGTGACAGAGAGGTGGTAAATGCCTTGGATTCCTTTGACACTCAAACTCAGGTCAGCCTGTCCCAGGTAAAATGTACAGCAACTGATAACAATATTAACCCTTTGAGTGCCATATGGGTAAACAATGCACTGCTTTGCAATGAGGTGCACACCCCTCTGTCATTCAAAGGGTTAAAAAAAAAAGACAAAATTCTCTTATACTGTAGGAAAATGCACACGTGCATGCACAAACTGATATGTTTTATATATTTGTTTTATTTTTTACACCAGTCTGGGTGTTTTACTAAGTCTTGCACTCAAACATCCACATGGATATTTACACAAGTGACACCCCAGCCATTCTTTCCAGGACCGACACACACCCACAGCGCACAAAAAAAAACTCTCTCCCATTCTCTTTGTGCACCTATAAATCCAAGTGTTCGTTTATAACACGTTACCGGGATTATTTGAAGTGATAAAAGCATACTTCAAACTCTCATCTGGATTCAGTTCCAAATGTATTTAACTCTGGACGCCAGAAAGGTACTGTGAGTACTTTTAAAAATATTTAATCTATGGTGAGTGGATTATAACTTTGTTAACCCTTTGAGTGTCAGAGGGGTACACAACGTGCATTGCTTTGCGTACCCCTCTGGCACTCAAAAGAGTTAACAAACTTACAATCCACCCACCATAGATGAACTATTTTTAAAAATACCAACAGAACTCCCGACTTGCTGGTTACAGCTGAAGCCACGTGAAAGTAAAACAAATCAGGTGAGTAGTATAGCATGATTTCGGGATATATATATATATTTATTTATTTTTTCATAATAAATAGAAAAGTAAAGATAATTGGTTCATGCAGTATGTCTACCTACATGGAGTTAACAATTGGCGAACTCAACACTAACTAATGTCACTATAGTAATAGTTAATGTGAGGCTGAGCATTGGCGACCATTGACTAATGCAACATGACAATTGCGCGCGTTCATGCACTGCGAGATTCATTGACAATGGCATGTCGGCTGTCGCCATTTTAAACCAGGCAACCAATGAAGAGAAATACTTTCAAAAAGATACTACTTTCTTGCAGGGTTAAAAAACCATAAAATACCACATTAGCAGCTAAAGTGGTACTTTATTTTTTTTTTTTTTTTTAACCCTGCAAGAGAGTGGTATTTTTTTAAACAGACTTACACAGACTAACTTATAAACACTGTGAATTGTATTGCTGTGGAGCAATATGATAGACTTATATACACACCACACAGTCTGATCTCCTGAACACAGGGACACCAGGGTGATACACTTATATACACACCACACAGTCTGATCTCCTGAACACAGGGACACCAGGGTGATACACTTATATACACACCACACAGTCTGATCTCCTACACACAGGGGCAACAGGGTGATAAACTTATATATACACCACACAGTCTGATCTCCTAAACACAGGGACACCAGGGTGATACACTTACATACACACCGCACAGTCTGATCTCCTAAACACAGGGACACCAGAGTGATACACTTCTATACACACCACACAGTCTGATCTCCTAAACACAGGGACACCAGGGTGATACACTTATATACAAACCACACAGTCTGATCTCCTAAACACAGGGACACCAGGGTGATACACTTATATACACATCACACAGTCTGATCTCCTAAACACAAGGACACCAGGGTGACACACTTATATACACACCACACAGTCTGATCTCCTAAACACAGGGATACCAGGGTGATACACTTATATACACACCACACAGTCTGATCTCCTAAACACAAGGACACCAGGGTGACACACTTATATACACACCACACAGTCTGATCTCCTAAACACAGGGACATCAGGGTGATACACTTATATACACAGCACACAGTCTGATCTCCTAAACACAGGGATACCAGGGTGATACACTTATATACACACCACACAGTCTGATCTCCTACACACAGGGACACCAGGGTGATACAGTTCTATACACATCACACAGTCTGATCTCCTAAACATAGGGACACCAGGGTGATACACTTATATACACACCACACAGTCTGATCTCCTACACACAGGGACACCAGGGTGATACAGTTCTATACACATCACACAGTCTGATCTCCTAAACACAGGGACACCAGGGTGATACACTTATATACAAACCACATAGTCTGATCTCCTAAACACAGGGACACCAGGGTGATACACTTACATACATAACACACAGTCTGATCTCCTAAACACAGGGACACCAGGGTGATACACTTATATACACACCACACAGTCTGATCTCCTAAACACAGGGACACCAGGGTGATACACTTATATACACACCACACAGTCTGATCTCTTAAACACAGGGACACAAGGGTGATACACTTATATACACACCGCACAGTCTGATCTCCTAAACACAGGGACATCAGGGTGATACACTTATATACACACCACACAGTCTGATCTCCTGAACACAGGGACACCAGGGAGATACGCTTATATACACACCACACAGTCTGGACACCAGGGTGATACACTTATATACACACCACACAGTTTGATCTCCTAAACACAGGGACACCAGTGTGATACACTTATATACACACCACACAGTCTGATCTCCTAAACACGGGACACTAGGGTGACACACTTATATACACACCACACAGTTCGATCTCCTAAGCCCAAGGACACCAGGGTTATACACTTATATACACACACCATACAGTGTGATCTCCTACACTCAGAGACACCAGGGTGATACACTTACATACACTCCACACAGTCTGATATCCTAAACACAGGGACACCAGGGTGATACACATATACATACCACACAGTCTGATCTCCTAAACACAGGGACACCACAGTGATATACTTATATACACACCACACAGTCTGATCTCCTACACACAGGGACACCAAGGTGATACAGTTATATACACACCACACAGTGTGATCTCTTAAACACAAGGACACCAGGGTGGGAAAGATGGAGACAGGGATTTGGGTCTAAAAGAGGGGTTTTCCCTCCTAAACAGGGACTCGGAAGGTATGGATCTCTAATATCTTGTAAAGAGGGACACTCGGGAGGTACGGACCCCTAATATCTACTAGAGAGGGACATTTGGGAGGTATGGACCCCTAATATCTCTCAAAGATGGACATTTGGGACGTATGGACCCTAATATCTCCTAAAGAGGGACACTTGTGAGGTATGGATCCTAATATCTCCTGAAGAGGGATACTTGGGAGGTATGGACCCCTAATATCTCCTAAAGAGGGACACTTGTGAGGTATGGATCCTAATACCTCCTAAAGAGGGACACTTGGGAGGTATAGATCACTAATATCTCCTATAGAGGGACCCCTGGGAGGTATGGATCCTTAATATCTCCTAAAAAGGGACACTTGGGAAGTATGGACCCCTAATATCTCCTAAAGAGGGACACTTGGCTGGTATGGACCCCTAATATTTCCTAAAGAGGGACGCTTGGGAGGTATGGACCCCTAATATCTCCTAAATAGGGACACTTGTGAGGTATGGACCCTAATATCTCCTAAAGAGGGATACTTGGGTGGTATGGACCCCTAATACCTCCTAAAGAGGGACACTTGGAGGTATTGACCCCTAATATCTCTTATAGAGGGACACTTGGGAGGTATGGAACCCTAATATCTCTTAAAGAGCAACACTTGGGAGGCACAGACCATAATATCTCCTAAAGAGGTACAATTGGGAGGTATGGACCCTAATATCTCCTAAAGAGGGACACTTGGGAGGTATGGACCCCTAATATCTCCGAAAGAGGGACACTTGGGAGGTATGGACCCCAATATCTCTTAAAGAGGGACACTTAGGAGGTATGGATCCCTAATATCTCCTAAAGAGGGACACTTGGGAGGTATGGAACCCTAATATCTCTTAAAGAGCAACACTTGGGAGGCACAGACCATAATATCTCCTAAAGAGGTACAATTGGGAGGTATGGACCCTAATATCTCCTAAAGAGGGACACTTGGGAGGTATGGAACCCTAATATCTCTTAAAGAGCAACACTTGGGAGGCACAGACCATAATATCTCCTAAAGAGGTACAATTGGGAGGTATGGACCCTAATATCTCCTAAAGAGGGACACTTGGGAGGTATGGACCCCTAATATCTCCGAAACAGGGACACTTGGGAGGTATGGACCCCTAATATCTCTTAAAGAGGGACATTTGGGAGGAATGGGTCCCTAATATCTCCTAAAGAGGTATTATTGGGAGGTATGGATCCCTAATATCTCCTAAAGAAGGACACTTGGGAGGTATGGATCCCTAAGATCTCCTAAAGAGTGTGTCACGGTACCTAGCAGTGGCTGCTCAAGCCGACTGTGGCGTCCCTTGGCGGCTCCAGCCGCAGCATGATCCGGTGGTTCCAGCCGCAGCTTGTCTGGCGGCCCCAGCCGCAGTATTGTCCGGCAGCTTCAGCCGCACTGTATTGGCGGTGGAAGCCACATGTGCTGGTATCTCGCGTTGGGCTGCTTCCAAGGCGGGTCTCTAGTATTATGGGCGCACGTCCAAGGTTTGGACGTGCGTTCCATTTAAAAGCACAGAGCACTCTTTTGTGACTCCTCCTCTTCCTGGTCTTTTTCCTCATAAACTGTCTGGACACCAGGCTCAGTCGCCCTTTTGTGGTGTCCAGTGCAGTTGGTGTGTGTTCTGGTGCTGATCTAGCTTGTCTGACTATCCGTCCAGGTGCCAACCCTTGGTTTGTCTGACTACCCACTCTGTGTATGACCCAGGACTGCTGACAGTTCTTCTGGTGTGGACCTGCAGCTCTGGTAGACTAACTCCTCTGTGCACGACCCTTGGCCTGGCTGACTATCCATCCTGGTGCTGACCTGTGGCTCTGTCCGGCTACCCGCTCTGTGTATGACCCTGGCTAGTCCGATAACCAATCTGGTGCAGACCTGCAGCTCTGGTTTACGGTTGCTCTATCTCCTTTTGGCTTGTCTGACTACCCACTTGGAGTTACCTGGCGTTGTCCGCTGTGTATCCAGCATACCAAAGCTCCAGTGGATAATGGTTTGGTGCCCATGGTGGCTCTGGCAGACTTCTCCTGGTTGCAGTGTATCTGGCCCATACAGGTGAGAACCTGTAGCACTAGTTAGCCTTCTCCATTCCGTTGTCCATACAGGTGCAGACCTGTAGCGCAGTACCCTACTCTGGTGTGTTTTATATACAGGTGCGGACCTGTAGTGCAGTACCCTACTCTGGTGTGTTTTATATACAGGTGCGGACCTGTAGCACTAGTTACCTTCTCCGTTACATTGTCAATACAGGGCGGCTGAAGCTGCCGGACAACACTGCAGCTGGGGCTGCCAGACAAGCTGTGGCTTTAGCCGCCGGATCATGCTGCGGCTGGAGCCACCGAGGGACACTGCGGTCGGCTTGAGCAACCGCCGCTATGTACCGTGACAGTACGCAAAGGCCATGTCTACACACAATACTGGTAAACCCTTCTACCCAAGACCTCCTAGCCAGGATGGAGGTACAAGAGCAACGCATTGATTAGATTACGATGGCCTTGCAAACCTTGTTAAACCGTACTGCTCACCTTGACCATCCAGTCGAACAATCGGTGGCCTCTCCTGTTGCTAACCCTGCACCAGTTACTCCAGCGAACCCTGATGTAGGCATGATCAGGGGTTTTTCTGGGCACGCTCCTTTGCCTCAGCGTTATGACGGAGACGCTGCTCTGTGTCGTGGGTTCCTAAATCAATTGGGCATTTATATGGAAATGGTACCTCAGGCTTTTCCCAATGATCGCAGTAGAGTTGGGTTTTTGATTTCTCAACTTTCTGGCAGGCTTTGGCATGGGCCAATCCATTGTGGGAGACAGATAAACCCATTATTTACGACTTTCTGGCATTTGTGGACTCCTTCCATAAAGTCTTTAACATGCCTGGGCGTAAGGTCTCTGCCTCCAAACACCTCATGACAATACTCCAAGGGTCCCGAACGGTAGCAGAGTATGTGATCGAATTCCGTACTCTGGCGGCGGAAGTTGGGTGGAACAACGAGGCCCTAGTTGCGGCATTCTCCCAAGGGCTTTGCGAGGTGGTCAAAGATGAAATTACTGCTCGTGACCTGCTTAAAGACTTGGATGAGTTAATCTTTACAATACTGATCGACTCCAGGATCAGGGAGAGACCATCTTTTCGGGAGCGCCTGCGTAAGCCTCCATCTCGTTTGGCTCCCTGCTTTACGTACCCACCCATTCCTCCCTCACCTCCCACGCCTCCTGGACATGTTGCTGACAGGAGTGAACCCATGCAGTTGGGGGCAACTCGCCTTTCGGGGGAGGAGAGAACCTTTTGGTGGAGGGAAGGTCTCTGTTTATACTGTGGGAGACCCAGTCATTTGTTGAAGTCTTGTCCTGTACGTCCGGGAAACGCCCGCACCTAAGATCCTGTTGGGTACAGATCTTGGGTGGCATTTCCAAGTCCCCGGAATTAGTCAAGGGTAAACCCATCCTCAAGGTTATCCTGTCCTGGAACAACTCTTCGACGGTTGCCACAGCATTACTTGATTCAGGGTGGAAGGATAATTTATGGACGCTGACTTCGCGGAGAGTCAAGCTATTCCTTTGCAACCCCGTTCTTCACCCTTGGCTATTGAGGCCATTGATGGTAGGCTCTTACAACCCTTGCATATCACTCAGGAGACGTTTCCCTTAACCCTGCGGGTTGGAGCCTTACACACAGAGACCCTAATTCCAAATAATACACCTGCCTCACTATGCTTTAGTCATGGGGTTCCCATGGCTTCAGGAGTACAACCCCAGAATCGATTGGCACAGTTGTGACATAGTGTCATGGGCCCCGAGTTGCGCTGATTCCTGTCTCGCACGTCCTACGAGACTGATGTGTACTTCTTCTCCTATGTTGCCTGAGGAGTACAGGGTCTTCCGTGACGTATTTGACAAGGTCCACGCTGGAGCATAGCCTCCCCACAGGTCCTATGACTGTGCGATTAACCTGATTCCCGGTACTACTCCTCCTAGGGGTCGGGTTTATCCACTGTTTATGCTAGACACAAAAGTTATGGAGGAGTATGTGGCTGATGCCCTTTCCAGAGGAATTATCCGCAAGTCTACCTCCCCGGCTGAGGCAGGCTTCTTTTTTGTTAAAAAGAAGGATGGGGAACTTTGCCCCTGTATTGACTATCGTGGGCTGAATAAGTTGGTATCTAAAAATGCCTACCCAATACCGTTGATTACAAAACTTTTTAACAGATTAAAAGGTTCCAAGGCTTTTACCAAACTTGACCTGAGGGCTGCATATAATCTTGTCCGTATCAAGGAGGGGGATGAGTTGAAGACAGCTTTTAATACCCGGAGCAGACACTATGAATACTTAGTGATGCCCTTCGGGCTGTGCAATGCGCCTGCTGTCTTCCAGAAATTCATTAATGATGTCTTAAGGGACCTGCTACAAAGTTCCGTGGTCATATATCTGGACGACATTCTAGTCCATTCCCCCTCTATGGTGACTCACATTGCCGTTGTATCCAATGTCTTACAACTACTAAGAGAGAATGGTCTTTACTGCAACTCGAGAAATGTGAATTCCATAAATCACAGGTTAACTTCCTGGGCTATGTGATTTCTGCGTCTGGGCTTGCGATGGACCCTCAAAAACTTTCCTCCATTTTACAATGGTCACGCCCGGTAGGACTGAAGCCTCTCCAACGTTTCCTAGGCTTCGCAAACTACTACCGAAAATTCATTAAAAACTTCTCTTCGGTAGTTAAGCCACTTACTGACCTGACCGGCAAAGGGGCTGATGCCTGTAAGTGGTCTTCCAGTGCCATTGAGGCATTCAAAAATCTGAAGGCAGCATTTACTAAGGCTCCGATACTAGAGCATCCCAACCGTGCCCTACCCTTCACTTTGGTGGTCGACGCGTCTGAGACGGGAGTAGGCGCCCTCCTCTCTCAGCGCTCAGCTCCTGGAGAGACGCTGCTTCCATGTGGCTATTTCTCAAAAAAGCTATCCAAGGCGGAGCGGTTGTACAACATTGGGGGCAGGGAATTACTTGCTATAATCTTGGCATTAAGGAGTGGCGCCACCTACTCGAAGGAACCAGTGTGCCGATCCTGATCCTCAAGGACCATAAAAACTTGACTTACCTATCTGAGGCCAAGAGATTGTCCACTCTCCAGGCCAGATGGGCACTATTCCTGTCCAGATTCAAGTTTGTCATTTCCTATCTCCCTGGTTCCAAGAACATCAGAGCGGATGCCCTATCTCGCCAACATTGTCCTGACTCTAGAGAAGAATCTCCTCCCACCACGATCATTCCAGCTGATCGCATACTTGCACATATCCGTAGTAGTATTACTTCCCCGTTGGGAGAGGAGATTCTATCAGCTCAGGCATCTGCGCCTGCGGAGGAACCTAGAGGGAGGTGTTTTGTGCCAGTTCAGCTCCGTACCAGACTCCTGGAGACTTATCATACCTCCAGAGCTGCTGGCCATAATGGGCGAGATCAGTTGATATGGTCTATCTCTCGTTTATTCTGGTGGCCAAGTTTGAGAAAGGATTGTGCGGCCTTTGTGGCAGCTTGCTAGACCTGTGCTCAAAATAAGTCTTCACGTAGCTTGCCTGTGGGTCTCCCCCAACAGCGTCCGTGGTCCCATTTTTCTATAGACTCTATGGTGGAACTTCCGGCGTCTTCAGGTTATACTGTCATCCTGATGGTAGTGGACAGATTTTCCAAAATGGCACACTTCATACCTCTTAAGAAGTTGCCCTCTGCTAAAGAGTTGGCTGAGATATTTGCCAAGCAGGTTTTCCGCCTACATGGGTTACTGAAAGTAATTGTCTCGGATAGAGGAAGTCAGTTCATGTCTAGATTCTGGAGATGTTTCTGCTCTCAATTGGGGATACAGCTGGCCTTTTCTTCAGCGTACCACCCGCAATCCAGTGGTGCAGCTGAAAGGTCAAACCAAGCCCTTGAACAATTTCTCCGGTGCTATATAAATAACCACCACGACAACTGGGCTGCCTTCTTACCCTGAGCGGAGTTTGCCAGAAATTGTACCTTCAATTCCTCGTCTCAGTCTTCACCGTTTCTGGTAAATTATGGGTTTCAGCCCTCTGCTCTCCCTGAGGCTTTTGAGGCACAGGCTATTCCGGCTCTCGAGGAGCATCTGCAGGCTCTCCGTTCCTCATGGGTGCAGGTACAGAATACCCTACGTGGTTCTATGCTAAGGCACAAGCAGCAGGCTGACCGAAGGCGACTACCTGCACCTACTTTTCAAGTTGGAGACAGGGTATGGCTGTCATCTCGGAATCTCATCCTCCAGGTGCCATGTAGGAAACTGTCCCCTCGCTTTGTTGGTCCTTTCTGGGTCATTTGGAAAATTAATCCTGTGGCATACGCTCTTGAACTCCCGGCCACTATGCGTATTCATAATGTGTTTCATGTGTCATTGCTTAAACCACTAACCTGTAACCGATAAACCTCCGCCTCTGCTCCTCCAGCCCCCATTAGGGTGGGAGACCATGAGGAATATGAAGTACAAAGCATCCTGGATTCCCAGAAATTTGGGGGGGGCTACAGTACTTGGTGCACTGGAGAGGTTATGGCCCAGAGGAACGCTCCTGTGTCTCCTCGGAGGATGTGCATGCCCCCACTCTGATTCGTAGATTTCACTCACTTTTCCCTGACCGCCCATGCCCCGAACCACAGGGAGGGGGTCTTTGATGGGGGGGGTACTGTCATGGTACCTAGCAGCGGCTGCTCAAGCCGACTGCGGCGTCCCTAGGTGGCTCCATCCACAGCATGATCCAGCTACTCCAGCAGCAGCTTGTCTGGCGGCCCCAGCCGCAGTGTTGTCCGGCAGCTTCAGCCGCACTCTATTGGTGGTGGAAGCCACATTTGCTGGCAGCTCGCGTTGGGCTGCTTCTGAGGCGGGTCTCTAGTATTATGGGTGCACGTCCAAGGTTTGGCCGTGTGTTCCATTTAAAAGCACAGAGCACTCTTTTTTTTTTTAGGTCCTTTTCCTCATAAACTGTCTGGATACCAGCCTCAGTCGCCCTTGCTTGGTGTCCAGTGCAGTTGGTGTGTGATTCTGGTGCTGATCTAGCTTGTCTGACTATCCATCCTGGTGCCAACCCTTGGTTTGTCTGACTACCCGCTCTGTGTATGACCCTGGCCTGGCTGACAATCCTTCTGGTGTGGACCTGCGGCTCTGGTAGACTAACTCCTCTGTGCATGACCCTTGGCCTGGCTGACTATCCGTCCTGGTGCTGACCTGTGGCTCTGTCCGACTACCCGCTCTGTATATGACCCTGGCTAGTCTGTTAACCAATCTGGTGCAGACCTGCGGCTCTGGTTACGGTTGCTCTATCTCCTTTTGGCTTGTCTGACTACCCACTTGGGGTTACCTGGCATTGTCCACTGCACATCCAGCATACCAACGCTCCAGTGGATAATGGTTTGGTGCCCGTGGTGGCTCTGGCAGACTTATCCTGGTTGCAGTGTATCTGGCCCATACAGGTGAGAACCTGTAGCACTTGTTAGCCTTCTCCATTCCGTTGTCCATACAGGTGTGGACCTGTAGCGCAGTACCCTACTCTGGTGCGTTCATATACACAGGTTCATACACAGGTGCGGACCTGTGGCAGCCTCTCTACTTGCCTTCTGGAATTCCATTGTACCACTACAACAGTCCAATCTCTCCTGACTTCTTACATATTGTATGGTGTACTTGCGGTATTGTTGTTCTGTGAATTGTGTACATTAATAAAGATTGTGTTACCTTCAGTACTGGTCCGTGACAGAGGGACACTTGGGATGGTTTGGACCCTAATATCTCCTAAAGAGGGACACTTGGGATGGTATGGACCTTAATATCTCATAAAGAGGGACATTAGGGAGGTATGGACCCCTAATATATCCTAAAGAATGACACTTGTGAGGGATTGACCCCTAATATCTCTTAAAGAGGGACACTTGGGAGGTATGTACCCCTAATTTCTCCTAAAGAGGGACACTTGGGAGGTATGGACCCCTAATATCTCCTAAAGAGGGAAACTTGGGATGTATGTACCCTAATATCTCCTAAAGAGGGACACTTGGGATGTATGGGCCCTAATATCTCTTAAAGAGGAACACTTGGGAGGTATGTACCCCTAATTTCTCCTAAAGAGGGACACTTGGGAGGTATGGACCCTAATATCTCCTAAAGAGGAACACTTGGGAGGTATGGACCCCTAATATCTCTTAAAGAGGGACACTTGGGAGGTATGTACCCCTAATTTCTCCTAAAGAGGGACACTTGGGAGGTATGTACCCCTAATATCTCCTAAAGAGGGACACTTGGGAGGTATGGACCCTAATATCTCCTAAAGAGAGACACTTGGGAGGTATGGACCCCTAATATATTTTAAAGAGCGACACTTGGGAGGCACAGACCATAATATCTCCTAAAGAGGTACAATTGGGAGGTATGGACCCTAATATCTCATAAAGAGGGACACTTGGGAGGTACAGACCCCTAATATCTCCTAAAGAGGGAGACAAGAGAGGTACAGACCCCTAATATCTCCTAAAGAGGGAGACAAGAGAGGTACAGAGCTCTAATATCTCCTAAAGAGGGACACTTGGGAGGTATGGATCTCTAATATCTCCTAAAGAGGGACACTTGGGAGGTACAGACCCCTAATATCTCCTAAAGAGGGACACTTGGGAGGTATGAACCCTAATATCTCCTAAAGAGGGACACTTGGGAGGTATGAACCCTAATATCTCCTAAAGAGGGACACTTGGGAGGTATGAACCCTAATATCTCCTAAAGAGGGACACTTGGTTATATGTCATAACCAGGGTTGGATTTACATCCCAGGTGTTCCCAAGGCAAGGCACTCTAGGTGCTCTTAACTCCACCTATGGCCACACCCACACTCATCACATGACTCCACCAGCAGTCCTATCCACTGTTTCCTGGCACAGAAAATACCCTTGGCCTATAGCAAGCAAGAACAAATAAGCTTTAACCCATTGGTTGCTAGGGAGATCTTCAACGCATTGTGTAGATCTCTCTAGCATTCACAGGGCCGGATTTCCCGTAAGGCAGAGTAGGCATCTGCCTACAGGCGCACCCTACAGAGGGGCGCCTGCCACTACAATTATTTATTTATTTATTTTTATTTTTTTTTAACTTGGTGCGGCTTGCCATGCCGCGCCGAGCCACCAGCCGCCGCCTTGTAGGCTGTGAGCTCTCCCGGCTCTTTAGCAATGCAGCGCGCTGGGAGATAAAATCTCCCAGCGCTCTGCATTGCTAAAGGGAAAGCCGCGTGGGAGCTCCAGCAGCTCCGTGTCTGTGCAGAAGCACAGATCTCTCTAGCCGCTGGACCACCAGGGAGGTAGGAAACGGATGAATGAGGCTTAACCCTTTGAGTGCCAGAGTGGTACGTAAGCATTGCAAAGCAATGCGTTGTGTACCACTCTGACACTCAAAGGGTTAATCTGGAGATAATGGGAGCAATGTGAGGTCAATATGGGGATGATGGGGGGCAAGCAATGTGGAGCTGATGGGGTCAATGTGGAGCTAATGGTGATGGGGTCAATGTGGAGCTGATGGTGGGTCATTGTGGAGCTGAAGCTGATGGGGGTCAATGTGGAGCCGATGGTGATGGGGTCAATGTGGAGCTTATGGGGTCAATGTGGAGCTGATGGGGGTCAATGTGGAGCTGATGGGGTCAATGTGGAGCTAATGGTGGGTCAATGTGGAGCTGAAGCTGATGGGGGTCAATGTGGAGCCGATGGTGATGGGGGTCAATGTGGAGCTGATGGGGGTCAATGTGGAGCTGAAGCTGATGGGGTCAATGTGGAGCTGATGGGGGTCAATGTGGAGCTGATGGTGATGGGGGTCAATGTGGAGCTGATGGGGTCAATGTGGAGCTGATGGGGGTCAATGTGGAGCTGATGGTGATGGGGGTCAATGTGGAGCTGATGGGGGTCAATGTGGAGCTGATGGGGGTCAATGTGGAGCTGATGGGGTCAATGTGGAGCTAATGGTGATGGGGTCAATGTGGAGCTGATGGTGGGTCAATGTGGAGCTGAAGCTGATGGGGGTCAATGTGGAGCCGATGGTGATGGGGGTCAATGTGGAGCTAATGGGGGTCAATGTGGAGCTGAAGCTGATGGGGTCAATGTGGAGCTGATGGGGGTCAATGTGGAGCTGATGGTGATGGGAGTCAATGTGGAGCCGATGGTGATGGGGGTCAATGTGGAGCTGATGGGGGTCAATGTGGAGCTGAAGCTGATGGGGTCAATGTGGAGCTGATGGGGGTCAATGTGGAGCTGATGGTGATGGGGGTCAATGTGGAGCTGATGGGGTCAATGTGGAGCTGATGGGGGTCAATGTGGAGCTGATGGTGATGGGGTCAATGTGGAGCTGATGGTGATGGGGTCAATGTGAGCTGATGGGGTCAATGTGGAGCTGATGGGGGTCAATGTGGAGCTGATGGTGATGGGGTCAATGTGGAGCTGATGGTGATGGGGTCAATGTGGAGCTGATGGGGTCAATGTGGAGCTGATGGGGGTCAATGTGGAGCTGATGGTGATGGGGGTCAATGTGGAGCTGATGGTGATGGGGGTCAATGTGAGGGCAATGTTGAGATGATGGGGGGCAATGTGAGTGTGATGGGGGGCAATGTGAGGGCAATGTTGAGATGATGGGGGAAATGTGAGTGTGATGGGGGGCAATGTGAGGGCAATGTTGAGATGATGGGGGGCAATGTGAGTGTGATGGGGGGCAATGTGAGGGCAATGTTGAGATGATGGGGGGCAATGTGAGGGCAACATGGAGATTTGGAGCATTGCAGAGATGGCGGGGGGGGGGGGCGCTTCAGGTGTCTGTGCCTACAGGCTCCTGAGATGTAAATCCAGCCCTGAGCATTCAAGGGGTTAAATAATAGCCTGTAAAGGAGTATACAACTGGGGCGGGTACACTGAGATTGCTCTGGCCAAAATGTGGAGCTCTAAGCAGTTTCCTTCTCTACCTATTGGGAAATCCGGCCCTGGCCATAACCTAAAGGGATAGTAATGTCTCTATTAAAGTGCAGCTCCAAGTCCTCTGTATGGTTATTATAGCACGCAGCTCTATATTTCATTACTTGCAGTTCTGTAGTTCTAAAGCTTCTCAAGCTGAATGGATACCCCTCCTGCCAGTCTCCCTGAGTCACGCTGCCTCTCAGTCCGGTCCGGATGGAGAGCGACGAGGGACAATCTTCAGTAAGAAAAGGAAAATCCTGTCCTCCTTCCTCAAGGGACATGGGGTTTTCCTCGTACTTACTGACGGAAGATTGCCCCTCGCTGCATCCCACGACCAGATTCCAGATCTAATGGGAGGCGGGCGGGAGGGGGATCATTTCTAATTGAATATCTACAGAGCAGTAAGCAATTACACACAACGCTGCGTTATAAACCTGCAGAAAACAGATGTGCAGTTCAGTAGAGACGCTCCCATCCCTATGAACAAGGAAACCACTTCTATAGAGAGGGACTTTAACCCTTCCAGTGCCAGAGGGGTACGCAACACATTGCTTGCAATACATTGCTTACCTCTGTGGCACTGAAAGGGTTAATGCTGATAGAAATTTGGGCCATTTCACACGAGGCAGGCATATCACTGTAGAAAGAGGCTTTCTGCATTAGTTAATCCCTGTAATTCCTGTAACCTTGGTCCTCTGTACACACACACACCCCAAACACACACACACACTAAACACACACACTAAACACACACACTAAACACACACACACCAAACACACACAGCAGTGAGAAAGAGGAGCAGTAGAGGGAGTGGAGAGGAGGAGTAGAGAGAGGATAGGAGGAGTAGATGGAGTGGAGAGGAGGAGTAGAGAGGAGGAGTAGAGGGAGTGGAGAGGAGGAGAGAGGAGGAGTAGAGGGAGTGGAGAGGAGGAGTAGATGGAGTGGAGAGGAGGAGTAAATGGAGTGGAGAGGAGAAGAGAGGAGGAGTAGATGGAGTGGAGAGGAGGAGTAGAGGGAGTGGAGAGGAGGAGAGAGGAGGAGTAGATGGAGTGGAGAGGAGGAGTAGAGGGAGTGGAGAGGAGGAGAGAGGAGGAGTAGAGGGAGTGGAGAGGAGGAGTAGAGGGAGTGGAGAGGAGGAGAGAGGAGGAGAGAGGAGGAGTAGAGGGAGTGGAGAGGAGGAGTAGAGGGAGTGGAGAGGAGGAGAGAGGAGGAGTAGAGGGAGTGGAGAGGAGGAGTAGAGGGAGTGGAGAGGAGGAGTAGAGGGAGTGGACACAGCAAAGTGAAGTGGGAAGAAGAGAAGCAGAGGGAGGGGAGGGGAGAGTTTAATCCTCGTCTCCCTGTAGTGCAACTGAGCAAAGTGCATTGAGAGCAGTGAGACAAGAACAGGCCGCAATGTGGAATCAGATGTTGGAGAACGGCAGGTGAAATGAAATCAGTTTTGCTTTGTTTTCAGATCACTCCCAGACGGGCAAACTAAGAGAGTGTTTCCAGCTGCCCAGAACCCCCTGCACTCTATTACCCAAGCAAATGAGAGGCACAAAGCTTTAGCACCCCAATAATGAGCAATATGGGAAATCTAGTGTAAAACAAACACAGCAGCGCTAGCAAAGAACAGTCTGTAAGGAATCTAAGGCCAAATCAGTGTAAAGAGTGGTACTGTGTTATCCATAGACCAGTGGTTCTCCATCTTTTTTTGTTCGGGGCACCCCTAACACATAATCTAGAACATTCAGGGCACCCCTAACATGTTTAATGTACTTTATCAAGGGCATAATGAAGGTTTTATACATAAATATACAGTTATTATTAGGTCTTACAGTCATAATAACACAGTTAAACATAATGTGCATTACAATGTCTATAAATCTTTATTTAAAAGTCTTTATAGACAACATGGGGCACCCTAAGTTGATGTCCGAGGCACCCCAAAGTGCCATGGCACCCTGGTTGAGAATCACTGGTATAGACAATGCAGGAGACAAGTAGAGTAAGAATGATACCTTAATTGTCTAACTGAGTCACTCCTAGTGGTGATAAAGGTATCACATTTACTCTACTAAGGCCATATACACAGAGATGAAAGTGGATCAATTCTGGGGCAACTCGACTGTCTCATAGCAGGTAAATAAATGTTGCCTTTAAGTTAAAGGGGCAGTAATGTCCCAATAAAAATATTTTTTTTGTTTTGTAGATTAAAGAAAAATAAATTATGTGCAGCAAATTCTCTCTCTCAAACGTTTATGGTCTGAGAGATATCCGCCGCTGCAGCTCTCTGTCTCCTGATGTCAGTTGTAAAGCTGACAGCAGGAGATCCGTGTCGGCCGACACGAGGAGACTCTTCAGGTAGGGTGACCACATTTCCATCCTGCCATTCCGGGACATGTGGTCACCCTAGTCCCGCGGCTGAGGCTCCCGCCGGCACTGACCATCTTTCCCAGTGGGAACAGCCTCAGAAAGATGGTCAGCGCCGGTGGGAGCCTCAGCCGCGAGTCTCACTTGCTGCACCAACATACCGGCTCCATCCCAGCTGTCTCGCATGCACCAGTCCAGCCAGCCAATGAGGACCATATAGCAAATACATTTCATTGGCTGGCTGGACTGGACTGGTGCGTGTTGCTCCATTCCGGGACTCTTTGTTGTCCCTGTGGGGGGTGACCCGGGACACAGACCCCCAATAAGGGACAGTCCCGGGCATTTCGGGACATGTGGTCACCCTATCTTCAGTACAGCCGCAATAGTGCGATTTAAAAATCGTTGGAACGGTCTAAAAAGTGTTCTTGCAAACCAGGCACACTTTGTAGACCGTTCCAATTAAGTATTTATTTTAAAATTGCGCTATTGCGGCTCCCCGGACCACGAACTCCTGCTGTCACAGCTGACGTCAGACGAAGGGGAGGGAGGCGGGAACTTCAGGACCGGATATCTCTCAGACCGTAAAACAGAATTTTTTTTTTTTTTTTAATCTACAAAACAAAAAAACATTTTTATGGGGCATCAGTGTCCCTTTAATGAGGATTGTAACTCTGTAAATGTTAGAAAGCTCTCCAACATATTGCGGAACAAATAAACATTGCCCTTGTTTTAAATGGGTGATTTTTAACCCCTTAAATACAGTAGAGGTGTTCTACGCATTGGACACCTCTTTAGCATTCAAATGTTTAACACCCCTCCCCCTTATTTAAATCAGCGGGGACTGCAGTTGGTTTGCTCCAGGATAGCACTTCGTTAGTATAGTTCATTATTAACCCTCTGAGTGCCTCTGGCACTCTAAGGGTTAAAAAACAAACATTCAGTCTTGATGACAGATACGGACACTGAGGGAGATTTATAAAAAAGTGTTCTTGTTGGCTTTTGTGAATGGATCCTTAACACTTTGAGTGCCAGAGGCGTATGCAAGGAATTGCTCTGCAGTGCGTTGCGCTCCTCTCTGGCACTCAAAAGGTTCAAACGTACTTGTTCCTTATTGCGAATGCTGGTATTTAGAACGTATTCTAGGTACTTTTATAAATGTGGTGACCATCATGAATAACAACAGGTCAGACGCGGCCTTGAATATTTGGTGAAAATTCTGTCTCAAATAGCGACATTCCTTTATAAGTCATTAAGAACTATCTTCAGCATAAATAAGAACAAGGAGTCCTGGAAGTGATGGTATGGACCCCACAGAGCCCTGATCTCAACACCATCATCCAGTCTGTCTAGGATTACATGAAGAGAGAGAAGCAACTGAGGGGCCTAAATCCACAGAAGAACTATGGTTAATTCTCCATGATGTTTGGCACAACCTACCTGCCGAGTTCCTTAACAAACTGTGTACAATTGTACCTAGATGAACTGATGGTGTTTTGAAGGCAAATTGTGGTCACACCAAATATTGATTTAATTTAGATTTTTCTTCTGTTCAGCTCACTATGCATTTGTTAATTGATAAAAATAAACCATTAGCATGTCTACTTTTGAAAGTATTCTTAATTTACAGCATTTTTTCACATCTGCCTACAACCTTTGCACATTGCTGTATTTTATGAAAATATATTTTATAGGGCTATTCCTTGATGAGTAAAACAAGAGTAATCTAATTTCTGGGAGATTATGCATTCAAAAGCTATTGCAGATCCTATTTTTTGTTTTGTTTTATTAAACTGTCATTTTCAGTTGTGGTGTCTAGGGGGTGCTGTTTCTATTTCTTACTATGGGGAGCTGTAGTGTAAGCTTAAAGGGATAGTAATACGTCATTTTAACTTTATTTTATTTTGTAGGCATTAAAAAACATGAAGAATGATACAAGTCTTATCTCTCAAACCTTTATGGTTTGAGAGATATTCACAAGTAAATGTTCCCCTCCTGCCCCTTTTACCTAGTGTAAGCCATCTCTTCTTAGATGTGGATTGCAGTCCATAGACCAGACATATAACAGAAGGGGACAATCTTCTTCCTATGAGAACAATGAAAGCCCTGCCCCCCTTGACAAGCTTTTCAGGTTTTTCCCTTATCTTAAGTGAAGATTGTCCCTCTCTGCAGTCTACCTGGGCACCTCCCTTCTGATCTGGCTGAACAGGGGAGGGGAAACTTTGCTTGTGAATATCTCTCAAACCATAAAGGTTTGAGAGATAAGACTTATATCATTCTTCATGTTTTTTTAATGCCTACAAAATAAAATAAAGTTAAAACAAAGTATTACTATCCCTTTAAAGCTCCCCTACAGGGAGCATTATAAAAAAAAAAGCAAACAATAACAACTTCACCTTTTGGACACCAGATGGCAGTATTGCTAACAGCTTGAGCTGTAATAACTTTGGAATTAAAGGGATAGTAATGTCCCCAAAAAAAGTATAAATGGTAGATGCAATAAAAAAATACTTTATGCAGTTATTCCTATCTCTCAAAAATTTACGGTTTGAGAGATATTAGAAAATAAAGTTCTCCGCTCCCTCTCCTTTCTGCCTGACGAGCTGTAAAGCTGTCAGAGGCAGAATCTGGTGGCGCGACCAGACGCGGCTCTTCAGGAGTTCTGACATCGAGATATCTAAAAATAAATATGTCAGCAGAACAGTCTACAATATGTGCTTGCAAACTAGGCGCACATTGTAGACCGTTCAGATTAAGTATTTATTTTTAGATATCGTTATGTCGGCCGCCGTCTGGTCCCAGGACCAGGATGTCATGCTGTCAGCTATACAGCTGACGTATGAGAAAGGGGAGGGAGCGTAGAACTTTATTTTCTTATATCTCTCGTACCATAAGGGTTTGAGAGATAGGAATAAGGGCATTAAGTATTTTTTATTGCATCTACCATTTCGCTTATTTTTTTTTACAATCCCTTTAATCCTCTCCCAGCATAAAAAAGTTATTTTTTCTCCTTTAACATGACTGTAAACATACAAACATGTAATCTCTATTTTTTTTAAAAATGCACTGAAATAACTTTTGAATGAAACATCTTATAGCAATGTAGTGGAGATGTCTCTAGTACCTAGTGGGTTAATATACTACATTATTTTCCTTCCCTTATATATTTTACAGGTCATTATATCGGTGTATTAACCCACTGGATGATTTACAGATCATTGGTGCTGTCCTCTGTGTAATACACCTCCCAACCCAATGCGTTGCTATTTCTCTCTAGGGTGGCCTTCAATGACCACTGGCCGAGGAGTGTCCTGGTACCTGCTGCGGTGGGGGTAGGGGGCATTCTGGCGTGCTATGCGCTGTGTGGACGGAAGAGGAAGACCATCGAGATGGGAGAGGGGTGGTGGGGACCAGGAGAGAGGCCTCATCTGCAGAGTGAAGACACCAGTGTGAGACCTTTCCACATCGAGGTGTCAGATGCTGACATGAAGGTACCAAGCCAGGATTATACAACTAATATATAGATGGAATGGTATGTGTGTGTGACTATAGGAGAAATTACGGCTTCATACCTTCTAAGTGTACCTCTTTATGAGATACTAGGGATCGATACCTACCAACTGTCCCTTTTTAGGAGATATTGGGGGTCCATACCTCCCAAGTGTCCCTCTTTAGGAGATATTAAGGGTACGTACTTACCAAGTGTCCCTCTTTTGGAGATATTAGGGTTCATACCTCCCAAGTGTCCCTTTTTAGGAGATATTAGGGATCCATACCTCCCAAGTGTCCCTTTTTAGGAGATACTAGCAATGTGGGACGGCGTTGCCCGTCATATTATTTACACAGACAGACACTGTGTGAAACAGAAATATGCAGTGTTACAGACACGCACTTAAAGAGACAGAGCGTGTCGCACACTGTGAAACGCATACATACAGAGAGACACACACATACATGACGTATGTCACATATGTAGACAGTGTGTGACAGACGCAGTAGTGATTTAGATATGCTGATAAGAGTTGTAAAAAATGTTTTAATTGCAGCTCTTCAGCTTGATGAATAAGGCCATGTATCCTTACAGTTGAAGTGAGTGTGCTGTGTTACTTGGTAATAAGGTCCTGTATCCTTACAGGTGAAGTGAGTGTGCTATGTTACTTGGTGAATAAGGCCCTGTATCCTTACAGTTGAAGTGAGAGTGCTGTGTTACTTGATGAATAAGACCCTGTATACTTACAGGTGAAGTGAGTGTGCTGTGTTACTTGATGAATAAGACCCTGTATACTTACAGGTGAAGTGAGTGTGCTGTGTTACTTGATGAATAAGGCCCTGTATCCTTACAGTTGAAGTGAGTGTGCTGTATTACTTCATGAATAAGGCCCTGTATCCTTACAGTTGAAGTGAGTGTGCTGTGTTACATGATGAATAAGACCCTGTATCCTTACAGTTGAAGTGAGTGTGCTGTGTTACTTGATGAATAAGGCCCTGTATCCTTACAGTTGAAGTGAGTGTGCTGTGTTACATGATGAATAAGACCCTGTATCCTTACAGTTGAAGTTAGGGTTGCCACCTTTTCCTAAAAAAAATACAGACCATAGCTGTGTGTGGGCGGAGTCACAAAAGGGAGGAGCCAAAAAAGTGGCAGAACCACTCAATGTTGCATGACCACTCTCAGACTAAGCACTCTCACACAGACTAAGCACTCACTCTCACTCAGACTAAGCAGTCACTCTCAGACTAAGCACTCTCTCTCTCTCAGACTAAGCGCTCTCTCTCTCTCAGACTAAACGTTCTCTCTCTCTCTCAGACTAAGCGCTCTCTGTCTCTCTCAGACTAAGCACTCTCTCTCAGACTAAGTACTCTCTCTCTCTCAGACTAAGCACTCTCTCTCTCTCTCTCAGACTAAGCACTCTGTCTCTCTCTATCAGACTAAACACTCTGTCTCTCTCAGACTAAGCACTCTCTGTCTTTCTCAGACTAAGCACTCTCTCTCTCTCTGACTAAGCACTCTCTCTCTCTCTCTGACTAAGCACTCACTCTCTCTAAGACTAAGCACTCACTCTCTCTAAGACTAACCACTCACTCTCTCTCTCAGACTAAGCACTCACTCTCTCTCTCTCAGACTAAGTGCTCTCTGTCTCTCTCAGACTAAGCGCTCTCTCTCTCTCAGACTAAGCGCTCTCTCTCTCTCTATCAGACTAAACACTCTGTCTCTCTCAGACTAAGCACTCACTCTCTCTCTCAAACTAAGCTCTCCCAGGCCAGAGTGGTGAAGGATCCCCTACACACAAAGGTGATCAGACCTCCCAATTAAGCCTTTGAGGCCTAGTCAAGTTGCTTGAATACTGGAATACATTGCGCTGCATTGAAGGCCCTATTTGTCCTCTATAGTGCAGATGGTTTGCCCAGAACGGATCTACTTTGCCTGTATATATAAGGCCCAGTGTTTGTACACAGACAGGACACAACATTTACTTACTTTTCTCGCTCAGTACATGTGTACTACAGGTGTGACATAGATGCACATTGTGTTACCTGTACAAATCACTAAGATCTTAAATACACAAATATCTACATCCCATTAAGACAATTGTATCGGTGACATTATCTGTTATTGCTAAGATTCATCACAGAAATGCCCTGAACTGTCTCAGTAACCATATGTATCTTTGTAAAATAAAGCAGAGCGACCATCATAAAGGTCATCAGTTACATACTGTAATATATTTTTTTTCTAAGTTTTTCGCAGATGGGCTGTAGCACTTTTTTAAGTTGTAAATACATGTTTGGGGATGGTTTAACTTTGTTAAATAAACGGCTCCCATCCTCTCCACCAGTCAGCTATAGCTGAAGAGCTGTAGGTTGCCTACACTTGGCCAAGGACAACTGAGTGCCTACCAATAAGGGATTATTAACACTAGGCCCACTTCTTCTGGCCTTCTACCGACCTCTGTCACGTCATACCTGGAAGTGTGTGCGTGCTGAGGGCGGTGCTGTTTACTTCCAAGTTCTGCCAGGGCTGGAGCCGGGGAGCAGGAGAGACCGAGGATGAGCTGAACCGTGTAGGCCGCACACATGGAGTGGTCCAGTGGATTCCGACCAGACTGCCTCCTGTGCATAGTGCACCACAGTCTCTGAGCACTGACACTCTCACAGCACATGCATACTGCCGCAATCCCTGACTCCCCGTTGTCAGTCACAAGACTCAGACACATACACCAGGCAAGCGTGACACACCAGCCAGCCAATGAGGACCATTGATGTCCAAATACTCTTCACTCATTGGCTGGTGATGGCGCGTGGACGCTGACGACCTTAAGCGAGCCACATGAGCAGTTGACATATAGGGCTGAGTGGAGGAGACTAACTCTGGACACGTCGCACAAACAAATACCGGTAGATATACCGGCACCGGCTCTAAGGTCCTAATTACTGGCTGTGCCGGTAAAATACCGGCTGGGTGGCAAGCCTAGTTGAAGTGAGCGTGCTGTGTTACTTGATATTAAGGTTCTGTATCCTTACAGTTGAAGTGAGTGTGCTGTGTTACTTGATAATAAGGTCCTGTATCCTTACAGTTGAAATGAGTGTGCTGTGTTACTTGATAATAAGGTCCTGTATCCTTACAGTTGAAGTGAGTGTGCTGTGTTACTTAATGAATAAGGCCCTGTATCCTTACAGTTGAAGTGAGTGTGCTGTGTTACTTGGTGAATAAGAGCCTGTATCCTTACAGTTGAAGTGAGTGTGCTGTGTTACTTGGTGAATAAGAGCCTGTATCCTTACAGTTGAAGTGAGTGTGCTGTGTTACTTGGTGAATAAGGCCCTGTATCCTTACAGTTGAAGTGAGTGTGCTGTGTTACTTGATGAATAAGGTCTTATATCCTTACAGTTGAAGTGAGTATGCTATGTACTTGGTGAAGATCACAGTGAGAAGATGTTTGTGAGTAAAGGAATAATTTAGATGACAGCAGTGGATACTGCAGTACATTTGAAGAAATAGGTTGGCAGACAGAGGGTTAAGTGACAGATGCAGTTATAGATAATGTAATAGTGATGTGGGAGTAAAATGGCGAGATTGGGACTATGGATGAATGGCTAGGGGATAGGTGAGTGGGGATGACTAGGGAGGAGGAGATGAGAGATTGAGGAGAGGAGGGACAGTGAAGTGTTAAAGTAAAGTAATGGGTAAGGGAAGAAATGACTATACATAGACAGTGAAGTAGACATGAAATACAGGGCTGTAGGGTTACTGCATTATACACACCTAGTGTAGCAGTTGGTTGGAGTGAAGCACTTTAACTCTGAGTGTGAGAGAGGTACACAACACATTGTTGTGTAATGAGTTGTATAGTCCTCTGGCAGTGAAAGGGTTAAGTGACACATGTTGGGCGCTTATACTGTATGTGGGACGGCGTTGGCCGTCATGTTATGACCGTTGGACGCACATGTTTGTGTGTGTGAAATGTAGACACACTGATAAACACAGATATATGCAACACACAGGCAGACACATACACACAGTGGGCGGCAGAGACATGCAAAAGACATGCACACACACACCGGAGATGCACACATGCACACAAATATGTAGCACAGATGTACACACACACACACGCAACATATATGCACAGAAACACATGCACGCATGAGTTGTGCACCCCTCTGGCACTCAAATGGTTAAGTTATAGAGAGGCATGTCAGAGTTAAATAGCAGTGGGAACTTTGATTTGTGTTGTCTGTGGAGGGGAGTTATGATGTGGTGATGTGGAGAGACAAATGGGGCAATTTGGGTTAAAAGTGGGCGGGGCTTAATTGTGAGTAGGGGGCGGGGCTTAAGGAAAATGTGGAAAAGTGCTAGTAACAGGCTGGGGAAGGAGGAGAAGTGGGAGGGAGATGCAAGTTTACAGTGTGAGGGGTTTGAACACACTCCCTGAGGGGTAAATCTTAACACACAACCCTGTGGCAGTCAGTGGGTTAAGTGTGTACCTGATAGCTGTCTGTCCTGTGTCTTGCATGGCAAATGATGACAGTGAAGAAATAATTCAGCAATGAGGATCTACTTTAACCCTTTGAGTGCCATTTTGTTCCCCTGGTGATGCAGCACCCTTCAGTGGCTATACTACAGGTCCTGCTGAGGCCACTGGGAGTCAGGGTGAGTGACTGTGTGTCAGCCATATTTCTTTCTGACTTTGTGTGTGTGTGTATGGGTGTTTTGTGCTGTGTGAGTGGGGCATGAGTGTGTAATACCTGGGAACTTTTAATTGTGGAGTCCCTCATGTGGTGCTGATGTGGAGAGAGCAATGGGGCAATTTGGGTTAAAGGGGGCGGGGCTTAATCGCGAGTAGGGGCGGGGCTTAAGAGAAATGTGGAAAAGTGTTAGTAATAGGCTGGGGAAGGAGTAGAAGTGGGAGGGAAATGCAAGTTTACAGTGTGAGGGGTTTGAACACACTCAGTGAGGGCTAAATCTTGATACACATCCCTGTGGCAGTCAGTGGGTTAAGTGTGTACCTGATGCCTGCCTGTCCTCTGTGTTGTATGGCAAATGATGACAGTGAAGAAATAAGTGAGCAATGAGGACCTACCTTAACCCTTTGAGTGCCATTTTGTTCCTCAGTGGCTGTAGTACAGGTCCTGCTGAGGCCACTGGGAGTCAGGGTGAGTGACTGTGTGTCAGCCATATTTCTTTCTGGCTTTTGTGTATGTGAGTGGGGCATGTGTGTGTGGTGCTGTGTGAGTGGGGCATGTGTGTGAGTTTGGTGCTGTGTGAGTGGGGCATGTGTGTGTTTGTCTGTGGTGTAGGAGCAAGTGGCGGCCATATTGTTTTTTTCTGACTTTGATAGTGGTGGGCGGGCTGCATAGTGGGGGTGGGCCAACTCCCTTCGGCCACTGCAATTGGTGTGAAAATCACACCCCCATTGAATCACCCAATGAGAACAGTAACCCCTCCTTATTGCCACCCCTGGGTGTGTGTGTCTCCTGAGGAGAAATAAATTATGCAATGAGCCTTTCTCTTTTATATATATAGATTAGGGATCCATACCTCGCAAGTGTCCCTCTTTAGGAGATATTAGGGGTACATACCTCCCAAGTTTCCCTCTTTAAGAGACATTAGTAATTCATACCTCACAAGTGTCCCTCTGTAGGAGATATTAGGGATTCATACCTCCCTAGTGTTCCTCTTTAGGATATATTAGGGGTCTGCACCTCCTAACTGTCCCTCTTTAGGAGATATCAGGAGTCTGTACCTCCCAAGTGTCCTGCTTTAGGAGGGACAGACCCTCTTTGAGACCCAAATCCCTCTGTCCCTCTTTCCCACCCTGGTGTCCCTGTGATTAGGATATTAGACTGTGTGGTGTGTATATAAACATATCACCCTGGTGTCCCTGTGTTTTGGAGATCAGACTGTGTGGTGTGTATATAAGTGTATCACCATGGTGTCCCTGTGTGTGTATGAGAACAGACTGTGTGGTGTGTATATAAGTGTATCACCATGGTGTCCCTGTGTTTAGGAGATAAGTCTGTGTGATGTGTATATACGTGTATCATCCTGGTGTCTCTGTGCTTAGGAGATCAGACTGTGTGGTGTGTATATAAGTGAATCACCCTGGTGTCCCTGTGTTTAGAAGATCAGACTGTGTGGTGTATATAAGTGTATCACCATGGTGTCCCTGTGTGTATGAGAACAGTCTTTGTGGTGTGTATATAAGTGTATCACCATGGTGTCCCTGTGTTTAGGAGATCAGACTGTGTGGTGTGTATATAAGTGTATCACCCTGGTGTCCCTGTGTTTAGGAGATCACACTGTGTGGTGTGTATATAAGTGTATCACCCTGGTGTCCCTGTGTGTAGGAAATCAGACTGTGTGGTGTGTATATAAGTGTTTCACCCTGGTGTCCCTGTGTTTAGAAGATCAGACTGTGTGGTGTGTATATAACTGTATCATCCTGGTGTCCCTGTGTTTAGGAGATCAGACTGTGTAGGTGTGTATATAAGTGTATCATCCTGGTGTCCCTGTGTTTAGGAGATCAGACTGTGTGGTGTGTATATAAGTGTATCACCCTGGTGTCCATGTGTTTAGGAGATCAGACTGTGTGGTGTGTATATAAGCGTATCACCCTGGTGTCCCTGTGTTTAGGAGATCAGACTGTGTGGTGTGTATATAAGTGTATCACTCTGGTGTCCCTGTGTTTAGGAGATCAGACTGTGTGGTGTGTATATAAGTGTATACTTTGCTACACATCAAAAAAACTCACATTAATGTTTGTGTAAACATCAGTATATGTGCTTATAAATTAGTTGGTACAAATAAAATTTATTTGTGTTGCTCTCAATAATTTATTCAGTTACACAAAGAGGTGTCAGTGGTCATGAAATAACTTAAAAATTCTCAGTAATGCCCCACCCACCAGCCACGCCCCCAACAACACCACCTAAAAGTAATGTGGTATATATGTGTGCGTATGTATGTATATGTGTGTGTACACATATGTGTGTGTATTTGTGTGTGTGTGTGCAAGTGTGTGTGTGAGAGACAGTGTGTGTGTATGTTGTGTGTATGTGTATGACAGTGTGTGTATGTGTATGACAGTGTGTGTGTACGTTGTGTGTATGTATGACAGTGTGTGTATATAAGAAAGTGTATGTGTGTGTGTATGTACAACAGTGTGTGCATGTCTGTATATGTATGACAGTGTGTATGTGTGTGTGTGTATGTATAATGTGTGTGCGTGTGTATGTATGATAGTGTGTATGTATATATGTATGTGTGTATGTATGATAGTGTGTGTATATATATATATATATATATATATATATATATATGTATGTGTTAATGTATATGTGTGTGTGCATGTATTTGTGTATGTGTGTATATGTGTGTATATGTATGTGTGTATATGTGTGTGTATGTGTGTGTATGTATATCTGTGTGTGTATATATGTGTATATATTTGTGTATGGTTGTGTGTATATGTGTGTGTATGTATGTGTGTGTGTGTTTGTATGGGTATATGTGTATACATATATACACATATATACATATATTCACATATACACACATATATGCACAAATATGTGTATTTATGTGTATATATGTGTGTATGTGTGTGTATATGTGTGTGGGTGGGGGTCTCCTCTGGGTTAGAGTAACCAGGTAAATTTTGTATAAAAATCTACATTATAGGAAGATTTAAGGGTTAATATCTCTAAGATATCGGGGTTAGCTCTTCTTGAAAGTTCCCAGGTATTATCTTAAGCCATTGAGTATCGTATGGATACCCAATGTGTTGTGATGCAATGCTTTCAATACCCTCCAGCACTCAAAGGGTTAAGACAGCCCTCAGTGATGCAGTCTCTCTCCTCTGTAGTCACTTCTTACCTTACTCACATATCTTCCTGCACTGACATCAAGTGGCAGTTCTTGGTATTGCACCATCTATTCCTCACTAACCCTTCCAATACCTGTGACCGCTATTGTGAAACAGGCCTGATTCAAATGCGACTGTTTGTGCAACCTTGCATTTAGCACTTCACTCACTACTTTGGCTGCAGCAAGTGGTCATAGGAGCTGCAGTGAATCCGAGCTTCCTACTCCACTTCCACACCCAAGAAGCTACCCATCTTGTTGCCACTGTGTACCAACAAATTTGGTAATTTCATCTACCCATCTTGTCTTTGGTCTTCTTCTTGGAGGCTTAGTATAAGGTAGAATCCATTCCAAAATGTGTTTGATCGATCTACCATCAGATCTTCTCGCTATGTGGCCTGCCCGTTTCCATTTCAGATGCTTTACTCCTTCAGTGACGCCATAGACCTTTGTACGACCGGGCCTAAAGCAAAGTCCAAGTGGGTAAACTGTCCACAGTCTCTGAAGCTCTTTGAATCACAGTTCCAGGCTCAGACAAGGGCTCCAGTAACGGACTAAGCTCTGTTACAGTATGTATGTGTGTGTATGTGTGTGTATATATGCAGTTGTGTATAAGGGTGTGTGTGTATGTGTCTGTGTATCTGTATGTGTCTGCGTATGAGGGTATGTGTGTGTGTGTGTATATGTGTGTGTGTGTGTGTGTGTATATATATGCAGTTATGTATAAGGGTTTGTGTGTATCTATGTGTGTATGTGTCTGTGTATCTCTGTGTGTGTCTGCGTATGAGGGTATGTGTGTGTATATGCATGTGTGTGTGTTTGTGTGTGTATTTGATGGTGTGTATATGTGTGTGTATTTGATGGTGTGTATATGTGTGTGCATATGATGGTGTGTGTGTATATATCTATATATATAAAAGAAGACTTTGTGCCTGCCAAAACACACCCAGGGGTGGTATTAAGGAGGAGTTACTGTTCCCATTGGGTGATTCAATCATGCAGGGAGTTGGCCCGCCCCCACTATGCAGCCCGCCCACCACTATCAAAGTCAGAAAAAAACAATATGGCCGCCACTTGCTCCTACACCACAGACAAACACACATGCCCCACTCACACAGCACCACACAAACACACACATGTCCCACTCACACACACACAGACCACCACACACACATGCCCCACTCACACAGCACCACACACACACATGCCCCACTCACACAGCACCAAGCAGACATGCCCCCACTCACACACACAACACCACATACACACACAAAGCCAGAAATACATATGGCTGACACACACACACAGTCACTCACCCTGACTCCCAGAGGCCTCAGCAGGACCTGTAGTGCAGCACCAGAGGAACAAAATTGCACTCAAAGGGTTAAGGTAGGTCCTCATTGCTCAATTATTTCTTCACTGTCATCATTTGCCATGCAAGACTCAGGACAGACAGCCATCAGATTCACACTTAACCCACTGACTGCCACAGGGAAGTTTTACCCCTCAGGGAGTGTGTTCAAACTCCTCACACTGTAAACTTGCATTTCTCTCCCACTTCTCCTCCTTCCCCAGCCTATTACTAACACTTTTCCATATTTAGGTTAAGCCCCGCCCCCTACTCGCGATTAAGCCCCGCCCCCTTTTAACCCAGATTGCCCCATTGCTCTCTCCACATCAGCAGCCCATGAGGGACTCCACAAGTAAAAATTCCCAGGTATAACACATACATGCCTCACTCACACACCACCAAACACCCATACACACACACAAAGCCAGAAAGAAAGATGGCTGACACACAGTCACTCACCTTGACTCCCAGTGGCCTCAGCAGGACCTGTAGTAAAGCCACTGAACGGTGCTGCATCAGCAGGGGAACAAAATGGCACTCAAAGGGTTAAGGTAGGCCCTCATTGCTGAATTACTTCTTCACTGTCATCATTTGCCATGCAAGACACAGGAGAGACAGCCATCAGATTCACACTTAACCCACTGACTGCCACAGGGTTCTGTATCAAGTTTTACCCCTCATGGAGTGTGTTCAAACCCCTCGCACTGTAAACTTGCATTTCCCTCCCACTTCTCCTCCTTCCCCAGCCTTTTACTAACACTTTTTCACATTTATGTTAAGCCCCGCCCCCTACTCGCGTTTAAGCCCCGCCCACTTGTAACCCAGATTGCCCCATTTGTCTCTCCACATCAGCACCACATCAGTCCCCTCTAGGGACTTCACAAGTCAGTGTTCCCAGGTATGAACACACTTCCCACTGCTATTTAACTCTGACATGCCTCTCTATACCTTAACCCTTTGAGTGCCAGAGGGGTACACAACTCATGAGCACATGTGTTTCTGCTCATATATGTTGCGTGTCTGTGTGTGTACATCTCTGTTACATATGTGTGTCCATATGTGCATCTCCAGTGTGTCTGTGTGTATGTCTTTTGCATGTTTCTGCCGCTCACTGTGTGTATGTGCATACCTCCCAACATTTCACAGGGCCAAAGAGGGACACGTTAGTTTTAGGTGATATTATTGGGGGTGTGGCTGGTGGGCGGGGCATTAGTAAGAATTTTTAGGTTATTTCATGACCTATTACTGGCTATTTATGTAACTGAATAAATGATTTAGTTCAAGACCAAAGTATTTTATTTGCACAGACTAATGTATAAACACATATACTGAAGTTTATTGCTGTAGAGCAAAGTAATACACACCACACAGTCAGGGCTGGTGCAAGGATGGGGGTAAGTTGGAGCTGAGGGGGTAAAGTGAAGCTGAGGGGGCAAAATGGAGCTGGTGGGGGCACGTTGGAGCTGATGGGGGCAAGTTGGAGTTGATAGGGGCAAAGTGGAGCTGGTGGGCCAAAGTGAAGCTGATAAGGGGCAAGTTGGAGCTGGTGGGGGGCATCTCTTACAGGCATCTCCAGAACAGGGGCAGAGTGGCTCAGGGGGCAGAGAGAGGACAATCATGAAAAGAGGTTGGGTATAAGTAGGCAGGGTATAAAGGGGTGGGACACAAGGGGCGGAGCGAAATGGGCGGCAAAATTAGGTTTTGCCTAGGGTGGCAAAAATCCTTGCACCAGCCCTGACTGTGTGGTGTGTATTACTTTGCTCTACAGCAATAAAGCAATAAACTTCAGTATATGTGTGTATACATTAGTCTGTGCAAATAAAATACTTTGGTCTTGAACTAAATCATTTATTCAGTTACATAAATAGCCAGTAATAGGTCATGAAATAACCTAAAAATTCTTACTAATGCCCTGCCCACCAGCCACACCCCCAATAATATTACCTAAAACTAACGTGTCCCTCTTTGGCCCTGTGAAATGTTGGGAGGTATGCACATACACACAGTGAGCGGCAGAAACATGCAAAAGGCATGTACACACAGACACACTGGAGATGCACATATGGACACACATATGTAACAGAGATGTACACACACAGACACGCAACATATATGAGCAGAAACACATGTGCTCATGAGTTGTGTACCCCTCTGGCACTCAAAGGGTTAAGGTATAGAGAGGCATGTCAGAGTTAAATAGCAGTGGGAAGTGTGTTCATACCTGGGAACACTGACTTGTGAAGTCCCTAGAGGGGACTGATGTGGTGCTGATGTGGAGAGACAAATGGGGCAATCTGGGTTAAAAGTGGGTGGGGCTTAATCGCGAGTAGAGGGCGGGGCTTAACATAAATGTGAAAAAGTGTTAGTAATAGGCTGGGGAAGGAGGAGAAGTGGGAGGGGAATGCAAGTTTACAGTGTGAGGGGTTTGAACACACTCCATGAGGGGTAAAACTTGATACAGAACCCTGTGGCAGTCAGTGGGTTAAGTGTGAATCTGATGGCTGTCTGTCCTGTGTCTTGCATGGCAAATGGTGACAGTGAAGAAGTAATTCAGCAATGAGGGCCTACCTTAACCCTTTGAGTGCCATTTTGTTCCCCTGCTGATGCAGCACCATTCAGTGGCTTTACTACAGGTCCTGCTGAGGCCACTGGGAGTCAAGGTGAGTGACTGTGTGTCAGCCATCTTTCTTTCTGGCTTTGTGTGTGTGTATGGGTGTTTGGTGCTGTGTGAGTGAGGCATGTATGTGTTATACCTGGGAATTTTTACTTGTGGAGTCCCTCATGTGGTGCTGATGTGGAGAGAGCAATGGGGCAATCTGGGTTAAAAGGGGGTGGGGCTTAATCGCGAGTAGGGGGCGGGGCTTAACATAAATATGGAAAAGTGTTAGTAATAGGCTGGGGAAGGAGGAGAAGTGTGAGAGAAATGCAAGTTTACAGTGTAAGGGGTTTGAACACACTCCCTGAGGGGTAAAACTTGATACACAACCCTGTGGCAGTCAGTGGGTTAAGTGTGAATCTGATGGCTGTCTGTCCTGTGTCTTGCATGGCAAATGATGACAGTGAAGAAATAATTGAGCAATGAGGACCTACCTTAACCCTTTGAGTGCAATTTTGTTCCTCTGGTGCTGCACTACAGGTCCTGCTGAGGCCTCTGGGAGTCAGGGTGAGTGACTGTGTGTGTGTGTGTCAGCCATATGTATTTCTGGCTTTGTGTGTGTATGTGGTGCTGTGTGTGTTAGTGGGGGCATGTCTGCTTGGTGCTGTGTGAGTGGGGCATGTGTGTGTGTGGTGCTGTGTGAGTGGGGCATGTGTGTGTTGCTGTGTGAGTGGGGCATGTGTGTGTTTGTGTGGTGCTGTGTGAGTGGGGCATGTGTGTTTGTCTGTGGTGTAGGAGCAAGTGGCGGCCATATTGTTTTTTTCTGACTTTGATAGTGGTGGGCGGGCTGCATAGTGGGGGCGGGCCAACTCCCTGCATGATTGAATCACCCAATGGGAACAGTAACTCCTCCTTAATACCACCCCTGGGTGTGTTTTGGCAGGCACAACGTCTTCTTTTATATATATAGATATGTGTGTGTGTGTGTGTGTGTATGATGGTGTATATATGTGTGTCTGCGTATGTATATATGTGTGTGTATATATATGTGTGTGTTTGTATGATGATGATATGTGTGTGTGGATGTGAGTGGGTGTATGTGTGTGTATAACAGTGTGCATCATCTTAGAATAATTCTGAGCCAAACCAAGCATTGCACTGAGGACTTCCATATCATTCAGTGGATTGAAAGACCCATTTAAATCAAGATGATTTTTGGATCTAAATTCCTTTTGTTTTCCCCAGAATTGCTCCACTTTGTGCACATGGCTTTACCCTTTGAACACACGAACACATGGCAGTGCACACAGCATGGTGCATCAGCAGAAAAGGGGTTAATGAGCACACTGTTCTGCTTTCCATCATTAGTAAACACCTTGTTTAACTCCAGCATGGATGAGGTTACTATAGACACATTGGGGTATATATAATATTGGGGTATATATATATTTATTTATATATACACTACCAATGTGGGACGGCGTTGGGCGCACGTGTGTGAAATGTAGACACACTGATAAACACAGATATATGCAACGCACAGGCAGACACATACACACAGTGATCGGCAGAGACGTGCAAAAGACATGCACACACACACCGGAGATGCACACATGGACACACATATGAATACCTCCCAACATTTGAAATTGCCAAAGAGGGACATTTGTGTTTTAGGGGGTATTGCTGCAGGCGTGGCTGGTGGGCTGGGCATTACTGAGAATTTTTTTCATGACCTATTGAGACCTCTTTGTGTAACCTAAAAAATGACTTATAACTAGACCAAGTGATTTTATTTACACAGACACCCTGTGTCCACCTCCACACCCTGTGTCCACATCATGTATCCACCTCCACACCCAGGGTCCACCTCCACACCCTGGGTCCACCTCCACACCCTGTGTCCACACCATGTATCCACCTCCACACCCAGGATCCACCTCCACACCCTGTGTCCACACCATGTATCCACCTCCACACCCAGGATCCACCTCCACACCCTGTGTCCACACCATGTATCCACCTCCACACCCAGTGTCTACCGCCACACCCTGGGTCCACCTCCACACCCAGGGTCCACCTCCACACCCTGGGTCCACCTCCACACCCTGTGTCCACACCATGTATCCACCTCCACACCCAGGATCCACCTCCACACCCTGTGTCCACACCATGTATCCACCTCCACACCCAGGATCCACCTCCACACCCTGTGTCCACACCATGTATCCACCTCCACACCCAGTGTCTACCGCCACACCCTGGGTCCACCTCCACACCCTGGGTCCACCTCCACACCCTGTGTCCACACCATGTATCCACCTCCACACCCAGGATCCACCTCCACACCCTGTGTCCACACCATGTATCCACCTCCACACCCAGTGTCTACCTCCACACCCTGGGTCCACCTCCACACCCTGGGTCCACCTCCACACCCTGTGTCCACACCATGTATCCACCTCCACACCCAGGATCCACCTCCACACCCTGTGTCCACACCATGTATCCACCTCCACACCCAGTGTCTACCTCCACACCCTGTGTCCACCTCCACACCCTGTGTCCACACATGTATCCACCTCCACATCCAGTGTCCACCTCCACACCCTGTGTCCACCTCCACACCCTGTGTCCACCCCATGTATCCACCTCCACACCCAGTGTCCACCTCCACACCCAGTGTCCACCTCCACACCCTGTGTCCACACCATGTATCCACCTCCACATCCAGTGTCCACCTCCACACCCTGTGTCCACACCATGTATCCACCTCCACATCCAGTGTCCACCTCCACACCCTGTGTCCACACCATGTATCCACCTCTACGCCCAGTGTCCACCTCCACACCCTGGGTCCACCTCCACAATATAAGTAGAAAACATAGAAAAATCAAGACTATAATATACCATGTAAACTTGAGCCTTGATTCCTCCTCCTCCATGGTCCACCGACCTGAGACTGAGTCGAGTCCATATTCGGAGCACTCTTGATTTTGCAGCTGGCTGGCCTCCTCCTTGTGACTTGACGCGCGCAATGCCTGAATGCCGAATGCCTGGTGACGTCTGTTTCTCTCAGGCAATATAACAGCGCCGTGCCTCAGAACAGTCACAACCAATGAGAGAGGAGGAGTATCAAGCACTCCACTCTCATTGGCTATAGTGAGACAATCTAGACTAGGAAGCCAGGTAAGGGGAAAATGATAGAGTCTATAGAGGGAGGCGGCCCAGGGCACATCTAGCCATCCAACTCCATCATCATACTTTTATATATTACTAGCAATGTGGGACGGCGTTGCCCGTCATGTTGTTATGTAGGGAATTAAAGCACACACATACGGATGCAACACACGTACACACAGAGACAGCCAAACTTGCACATATGCACTACATAAAGAGACAAATATACATACATAAATACATGAAATGTATAACATGCAGAAAGAAGACATACCATGTGGCGTATTTAAATATCACTGCACTGCTATCATATGATATTATGTGAGCGGTGCACCAGAGTGGGGATGATGGGAGTCATAGTAGGTGCTCATTCTGGATGCAGAGAAGGGGAGAGATAGAGCCCGGCGCAGTGGTCAGATATGGGGTCGGTCTGTGTCTCCCCTTTTCTGTGTGCAGAATGACAGCTGACTACAACTCCCATCATCCCCAGTGTGGAGCAGCGCTCAGATATAATAATATGTGAAGCTAATATATGGTATATGTTTTTTACAGTCGTAGCTTACACAGAGCAGTTTGGCAGCCATGTTGTTTTTTTCCTCACTTGGTTTCTGGGGGCGGGCCAAATCCTTGCATGATTTTCATAGGACTAGCAGTGGCCTTCGGCCACTGCAAGTCCTATGAAAATCACGCCCCCATTGAATCAGCCAATGGAAGCAGTAACTCCACCTTATTGCCGCCCCTGGGTATGTTTGCCAGGCACACAGAAGTCTTCTTTTATATATATAGATTGTCTTGGTGCTTGCGCAGCGCTTTGCCGCGGCGCTTCTGCACAGCTAATTAATAAAAACGGGACAAAATGACAAAACGACGGGACGGTCCTGAAACATTAAAAAAACGGGACTGCCCCGTTCAAAACGGTACATATGGTCAGCCTATGTTTATACAAACAATAATGTGAGTTTTAATGCTGTGGAGCAATGTGATACACATATATATACACACACCACACAGTCTGATCTCCAACACACAGGGACAAAAGGGTGATACACTTATATACACACCACACAGTCTGATCTCCAACACACAGTGACAACAGGGTGATACACTTATATACACACCACACAGTCTGATCTCCAACACACAGGGACAACAGGGTGATACACTTATATACACACCACACAGTCTGATCTCCTACACACAGGGACACCAGGGTGATACACTTCTATACACACCACACAGTCTGATCTCCTACACACAGGGACACCAGGGTGATACACTTATATACACACCACACAGTCTGATCTCCTAAACACAGGGACATCAGGGTGATACACTTATATACACACCATACAGTCTGATCTCCTAAACACAGGGACACCAGGGTGATACACTTATATACTTACCACACAGTCTGATCTCCTAAACACAGGGACACCAGGGTGATACACTTCTATACACACCGCACAGTCTGATCTCCTAAACACAGGGACACCATGGTGATACACTTATATATATACCACACAGTCTGATCTCCTAAACACAGGGACACCAGGGTGATACACTTATATACACACCACACAGTCTGATCTCCTAAACACAGGGACACCATGGTGATACACTTATATACATACCACACAGTCTGATCTCCTAAACACAGGGACACCAGGGTGATACACTTATATACACACCACACAGTCTGATCTCCAACACACAGGGACAACAGGGTGATACACTTATATACACACCACACAGTCTGATCTCCTACACACAGGGACACCATGGTGATACACTTATATACATACCACACAGTCTGATCTCCTAAACACAGGGACACCAGGGTGATACACTTATATACATACCACACAGTCTGATCTCCTAAACACAGGGACACCAGGGTGATACACTTATATACACATCACACAGTCTGATCTCTTAAACACATGGACACCAGGGTGATACACTTCTATACACACCACACAGTCTGATCTCCTAAACACAGTGACACCAGGGTGATACACTTATATACATACCACACAGTCTGATCTCCTAAACACAGGGACACCAGGGTGATACACTTATATACATACCACACAGTCTGATCTCCTAAACACAGGGACACCAGGGTGATACACTTATATACACACCACACAGTCTGATCTCCTAAACACAGGGACACCAGGGTGATACACTTATATACATACCACACAGTCTGATCTCCTAAACACAGGGACACCAGGGTGATACACTTATATACACACCACTCAGTCTGATCTCCTAAACACATGGACACCAGGGTGATACACTTCTATACACACCACACAGTCTGATCTCCTGAACACATGGATACCAGGGTGATACACTTATATACACACCACACAGTCTGATCTCCTAAAATGAGGGACATCAGGGTGGGAAAGAGGGATTTTGGTCTAAAAGAGGGACTGTACCTCCTAAAGACACTTGGGAGGTGTGCATATGTAACAGAGATGTACACACACATACACGCAACATATATGCGCAGAAACACATGCGCGCATGAGTTGTGCACCCCTCTGGCACTCAAATGGTTAAGATAGAGAGAGGCATGTCAGAGTTAAATAGCAGTGGGAAGTGTATTCATACCTGGGAACTTTGATTTGTGTTGTCTCTGGAGGGGAGTTATGTGGTACTGATGTGGAGAGAGCAGTGGGGCAATTTGGGGTAAAAGTGGGTGGGGCTTAATCACGAGTAGGGGCGGGGCTTAAGAGAAATGTGGAAAAGTGTTAGTAATAGGCTGGGGAAGTGGGAGGGAAATGCAGGTTTACAATGTGAGCACACTGTGAACACACTCCCTGAGGGGTAAAACTTGACACACAACCCTGTGGCAGTCAGTGGGTTAAGTGTGAAGCTGATGGCTGTCTGTCCTGTGTCTTGCATGGGAAATGATGATAGTCAGGAAATAATTCAGCAATGAGGGCCTATCTTAACCATTTGAGTGCCATTTTGTTTCCCTGGTGCTTCACTACAGGTCCTGCTAAGGCCACTGGGAGTCAGGGTGAGTGACTGTGTGTGTGTGTGTCAGCTATATTTCTTTCTGGCTTTGTGTGTGTTTGGTGCTCTGTGTGTGAGTGGGGCATGTGTGTATTTGGTGCTCTGTGTGTGTTTGGTGCTCTGTGTGAGTGGAGCATGTGTGTGTGTGTGTGGTGCTGTGTGGGTGGGGCATGTGTGTGTGTTTGGTGCTGTGTGAGTGGGGCATGTGTGTTTGTCTGTGGTATAGGAGAAAGTGGCATCCATTTTGTTTTTTTCTGACTTTGATAGTGGTGGGCGGGCTGCATAGAGGGGGCGGGCCATCTCCCTGCATGATTGAATCACCCAGTGGGAGCAGTAACTCCTCCTATCTGCCTCCCCAGGGTATATTTTGGCAGACACAAAGTCTTCTTTTATATATATAGATAATAAGAAAAAGGGAGCAATTATATTGCAAACCACGAGGAACAACTAAAAACTGTCAAATTATTTCTTAAGCATTCAGGGGCTTAAAAGTCCTCTGGCACTCAAAGGGTTAAATTAATAATAAACTGATAATGTGTTTGTTCTTTATACTGCTGTCGGCTTGTTCCACGGTTTCTCCATTCTCCCTAGTGCATCATCCTCAGCGCATTGTATAGAAAGTTACAGTGGGATTGTATGATTTCAGGACCTGTACGAGCGTCTGGACAGAACCCGTTACTTCTCCCCGCTGGACGACTCTAAATTCCACTACGGATTTAACTCCACCCACCTGCAGAAGGTCATCTCCTATTGGAGAAACCAGTTTGACTGGCGCAAGCAGATGGAGATCCTCAATGGATATCCCCATTACAAAACCACTATAGAAGGTGAGACAGTGTCACGGGTACTACGTTATAAGGGCAGTAAAGTTTTATTGTGAAATAAATATATAGTTAACCCTTTGAGTGCCAGAGAGGTACACAGCACATTGCTTAGCAATGCATTACATACCCCTCTGGCACTCAAAGGGTTGAAGCTTTTTTCCCCGTTGAGTAATATAGGAATAATACTCCTACTTCTGGGAATATTTCCCCCCAATATCACTGGTACAGACTTTGCAATTTAATTTATTTGTTCTGCAAAGTGCTTAATACGTAATGTCAATTTGCCTATAATTTTTTTTTTTTCCCCATTTTTTTTTCTACATATTTTATGCTTCTGACAGGGACCTTCCCAGATCTCTATTTCAAATGTAACACTGTCCCTGCAGTACTGAGTGCTGTGTATGCTGCAATGCAAGCTGGGAGAGTGCAACATTGTATCACTGTGCCTGCTTTGAGTGTCCCGGAAAGAAATGACTCTGGTAACAGATCCAGTGACCTCGCTGTCACAGATATTAAAGTGTAAAAATAAATTAATAAATAAATAGAAATTCTAGGACATTTTATGGTCTTGCAGGAGGAGAGGAGAGAGAGAGGGGATATGACAGACACATTCACATACATGAAGGGATTCTACAAAGTGCAGGAGGGGAGTATATTTCACAGGCGTAAAAATGTTAGGATAAGAGGCTGTAGTCTAAAACTAGAGGGACACAGGTTTAGATGTAATGTAAGAAAGCTTTACTTCACTGAGAGGGTAGTAGATAAGTGGAGTAGCCTACCAGCAGAAGTGGTAGAGGTTTATACAGCGAAGGGATGTAAGCATGCATGGGATAGACATAAGGCGGTCCTGAACATAAGACAAGACCAAGGACCAAAAAAGGTTTCAGGTGTATACTGTAGGAAAATGGTCGACTAGATGGGCCGAATGGGTCTTATCTGCCGTCAGAGTCTATTTTTCTATGTTTCATATATAATTCAAAAAGGAGGTGACTGTCATTTTAAATTTTAACAAAGTAGCATTTTTATTTTCACTTCTTACATCATGTACTGGGGGAAAGGAAAAGAAAATACAGCCGATTACTTCCTACGGGTATTAAAGTAGCCCGGTCACCTTGGATTCCAGTTTACATATTTAAAAATGTCATTAAAAACCAAGCGTTATGTCAGCTAAAAGTCCAGCAGATCCAATCTGAGATATTGATACTTTTTTATCTGTGTGATGAGATCTCTAAGTGTTGTACCACATGATCATTTATGTCTGTGTGATGAGATCTGAGTGCTGTACCACACGATCATTTATGTCTGTGTGATGAGATCTGAGCGCTGTATCACGTGATCATTTATGTCTGTGTGATGAGATCTGAGCGCTGTATCACGTGATCATTTATGTCTGTGTGATGAGATCTGAGCGCTGTACCACATGATCATTTATGTCTGTGTGATGAGATCTGAGTGCTGTACCACGTGATCATTTATGTCTGTGTGATGAGATCTGAGTGCTGTATCACATGATCATTTATGTCTGTGTGATGAGATCTGAGTGCTGTACCACACGATCATTTATGTCTGTGTGATGAGATCTGAGCGCTGTATCACACGATCATTTATGTCTGTGTGATGAGATCTGAGTGCTGTACCACATGATCATTTATGTCTGTGTGATGAGATCTGAGTGCTGTACCACACGATCATTTATGTCTATGTGATGAGATCTGAGTGCTGTATCACATGATCATTTATGTCTGTGTGATGAGATCTGAGTGCTGTACCACCGATCATTTATGTCTATGTGATGAGATCTGAGTGCTGTACCACACGATCATTTATGTCTGTGTGATGAGATCTGAGTGCTGTACCACGTGATCATTTATGTCTGTGTGATGAGATCTGAGTGCTGTACCACATGATCATTTATGTCCGTGTGATGAGATCTGAGTGCTGTATCACATGATCATTTATGTCTGTGTGATGAGATCTGAGTGCTGTACCACATGATCATTTATATCTGTGTGATGAGATCTGAGTGCTGTATCACATGATCATTTATGTCTGTGTGATGAGATCTGAGTGCTGTATCACATGATCAGTTATGTCTGTGTGATGAGATCTGAGTGCTGTATCACATGATCATTTATGTCTGTGTGATGAGATCTGAGTGCTGTACCACATGATCATTTATGTCTGTGTGATGAGATCTGAGCGCTGTACCACGTGATCATTTATGTCTGTGTGATGAGATCTGAGCGCTGTATCACATGATCATTTATGTCTGTGTGATGAGATCTGAGCGCTGTATCACGTGATCATTTATGTCAGTGTGATGAGATCTGAGCGCTGTATCACATGATCATTTATGTCTGTGTGATGAGATCTCAGTGCTGTACCATATGATCATTTATGTCTGTGTGATGAGATCTGAGCGCTGTACCACATGATCATTTATGTCTGTGTGATGAGATCTGAGCGCTGTATCACATGATCATTTATGTCTGTGTGATGAGATCTGAGTGCTGTACCACATGATCATTTATGTCTGTGTGATGAGATCTGAGTGCTGTATCACGTGATCATTTATGTCTGTGTGATGAGATCTGAGTGCTGTATCACGTGATCATTTATGTCTGTGTGATGAGATCTGAGTGCTGTACCACATGATCATTTATGTCTGTGTGATGAGATCTGAGTGCTGTATCACGTGATCATTTATGTCTGTGTGATGAGATCCGAGTGCTGTACCACATGATCATTTATGTCTGTGTGATGAGATCTGAGTGCTGTACCACATGATCATTTATGTCTGTGTGATGAGATCTGAGCGCTGTACCACTTGATCATTTATGTCTGTGTGATGAGATCTGAGTGCTGTACCACATGATCATTTATGTCTGTGTGATGAGATCTGAGCGCTGTACCACATGATCATTTATGTCTGTGTGATGAGATCTGAGCGCTGTACCACATGATCATTTATGTCTGTGTGATGAGATCTGAGTGCTGTACCACATGATCATTTATGTCTGTGTGATGAGATCTGAGCGCTGTATCACATGATCATTTATGTCTATGTGATGAGATCTGAGCGCTGTACCACATGATCATTTATGTCTGTGTGATGAGATCTGAGTGCTGTACCACATGATCATTTATACTGAGCCTAATTATCACACAGGGCTGTACTGACAGACTTTACTTTCAATTTTATTAGAAGTAAAAGTATCATTATCTGTGATCTTTTGGCTAACATAGCACATAGGAGGTTTTGAACTATGTTTTCAAATATGCAAATTTATATTCATGGCTGCAGTTCTTTAATCCTTTATGGACCATAGTGTTTGCACACACCTCTGCTCCGTAATGGTTAAGATTATTGGCTATGACCTTACAACCATAAAATCACAGATGTCTGTTTAACTGGGGCAATGTCAGAAGGAATTATTGTTTCACTATACAGGATTAGAGGCGCGATGTCAGAATTAATTATTGTTTCATTATACAGGATTAGAGGCGCGATGTCAGAAGGAATTATTGTTTCATTATACAGGATTAGAGGCGCGATGTCAGAGTGAATTATTGTTTCATTATACAGGATTAGAGGCGCGATGTCAGAGTGAATTATTGTTTCATTATACAGGATTAGAGGCGCGATGTCAGAATGAATTATTGTTTCATTATACAGGATTAGAGGCGCGATGTCAGAGTGAATTATTGTTTCATTATACAGGATTAGAGGCGCAATGTCAGAAGGAATTATTGTTTCATTATACAGGATTAGAGGCGCGATGTCAGAATGAATTATTGTTTCATTATACAGGATTAGAGGCGCTATGTCAGAGTGAATTATTGTTTCATTATACAGGATTAGAGGCGTGATGTCAGAATTAATTATTGTTTCATTATACAGGATTAGAGGCGCGATGTCAGAAGGAATTATTGTTTCATTATACAGGATTAGAAGCGTGATGTCAGAATGAATTATTGTTTCATTATACAGGATTAGAGGCGCGATGTCAGAGTGAATTATTGTTTCATTATACAGGATTAGAGGCGCAATGTCAGAGTGAATTATTGTTTCATTATACAGGATTAGAGGCGCGATGTCAGAATTAATTATTGTTTCATTATACAGGATTAGAGGCGCGATGTCAGAATCAATTATTGTTTCATTATACAGGATTAGAGGCGCGATGTCAGAGTGAATTATTGCTTCATTATACAGGATTAGAGGCGCGATGTCAGAGTGAATTATTGTTTCATTATACAGGATTAGAGGCGCGATGTTAGAGTGAATTATTGTTTCATTATACAGTATTAGAGTCTCGATGTCAGAATGAATTATTGTTTCATTATACAGGATTAGAGGCGCGATGTCAGAATGAATTATTGTTTCATTATACAGGATTAGAGGCGCGATGTCAGAATGAATTATTGTTTCATTATACAGGATTAGAGGCGCGATGTCAGAGTGAATTATTGTTTCATTATACAGGATTAGAGGCGCGATGTCAGAGTGAATTATTGTTTCATTATACAGGATTAGAGGCGTGATGTCAGAGTGAATTATTGTTTCATTATACAGGATTAGAGGCGCGATGTCAGAGTGAATTATTGTTTCATTATACAGGATTAGAGGCGCGATGTCAGAATCAATTATTGTTTCATTATACAGGATTAGAGGCACGATGTCAGAATGAATTATTGTTTCATTATACAGGATTAGAGGCGCGATGTCAGAGTGAATTATTGTTTCATTATACAGGATTAGAGGCGCGATGTCAGAGTGAATTATTGTTTCATTATACAGGATTAGAGGCGCAATGTCAGAATCAATTATTGTTTCATTATACAGGATTAGAGGCACGATGTCAGAGTGAATTATTGTTTCATTATACAGGATTAGAGGCGCGATGTCAGAGTGAATTATTGTTTCATTATACAGGATTAGAGGCGCGATGTCAGAGTGAATTATTGTTTCATTATACAGTATTAGAGGCTCGATGTCAGAATCAATTATTGTTTCATTATACAGGATTAGAGGCGCGATGTCAGAGTGAATTATTGTTTCATTATACAGGATTAGAGGCGCGATGTCAGAATCAATTATTGTTTCATTATACAGGATTAGAGGCGCGATGTCAGAATGAATTATTGTTTCATTATACAGGATTAGAGGCGCGATGTCAGAATGAATTATTGTTTCATTATACAGGATTAGAGGCGCGATGTCAGAGTGAATTATTGTTTCATTATACAGGATTAGAGGCGCGATGTCAGAATGAATTATTGTTTCATTATACAGGATTAGAGGCGCGATGTCAGAGTGAATTATTGTTTCATTATACAGGATTAGAGGCGCGATGTCAGAGTGAATTATTGTTTCATTATACAGGATTAGAGGCGCGATGTCAGAATCAATTATTGTTTCATTATACAGGATTAGAGGCACGATGTCAGAATTAATTATCTTTTCATTATACAGGATTAGAAGTGCATTTTATTCACGTGAAGCCTCCCCATCTTGCCCCCGGACAGAAGGCTCGTCCTCTCCTTATGGTTCATGGCTGGCCTGGTTCCTTCTATGAGTTTTATCGTATCCTGCCACTGCTAACCGAGCCGGCCAAGTATGGCTTGAACCCTGACATCACCTTTGAGGTCATCTGTCCATCTATTCCTGGATACGGCTTCTCAGAGGCATCACACAAGAAAGGTGAGACCTAAGAAATGAAGCAGACTGACCTGGTGAGCTTTTTATTCCGAAGCCTGATCAAATAACTAGGGGCCACCACTTAAGATTAGAGGAAAGGAAGTTTCAACTTCAGCAGAGGAAAGGGTTTTTTACAGTAAGGTCTGTTAACCTGGAAAATTCCTGCCCAAGCATGTGGTAATGGCAGATACAATGGATACACTTAAGAGAAGATTATATACATTTCTAGCAGAAGGGAACATAAAGGGTTATACTGTGTATTGGTAGGTAAAATAGAAACTTCTGGTATAATACCCATTTTGTAGTTGGGAAGGATTTTATAATTTTCATTGTATTTATAATGACTTTTGCTAATTGTGCCAAAAATAAAAGCAGTTTTATTGGTTAATTCTTAACTCTTTCCGTTCCAGAGAGGTATGAAATGCATTGCAAAATTAAAATGTAAGAAACAAATATGTTGTAGGGTTTATCCTCCTGAGTAAAACAAGTTTACTCCCACCTCTGAAAGGTGCTTTATTAAAAGGTTATTATAGCTCAAACCCTGAATATTTTTAGGTGCAGTATCACAGTGGATTGAAATTGTACACAGTGGCGCTGTTGCTGCACCGTCCTATGGAGATTTATGGCCAACTGACAAGAGCTGTCTATAGAATGATGTAGCAAACATAATTCATGTTTGGGCTGTAATAACTTGACAATAAAAGACCTCTCAGTAGTGGGAGTATCCTCCCACTGCAATATATATATATTTACATATCAAAGGGATAGTAATACTTCATTTTATCTTTATTTTGTTTTGTAGGCATTAAAAAAACATGAAGAACGATATAAGTCTTATCTCTCAAACCTTTATGGTTTATGAGATATTCACAAGTAAAGTTTCCCCTCCCGCCCCTTTTACCTAGTGTAAGCCATCTCTTCTCAGATGTGGAATCCAGTCCATAGACCAGACAGATAACAGAAGGGGACAATCTTCTTCCTATGAGAACAATGAAAGCCCTGCCCCCCTTTTACCTAGTGTAAGCCATCTCTTCTCAGATGTGGAATGCAGTCCATAGACCAGACAGATAACAGCAGGGGACAATCTTCTTCCTATGAGAACAATGAAATCCCTGCCCCCTTTTACCTAGTGTAAGCCATCTCTTCTCAGATGTGGAATCCAGTCCATAGACCAGACAGATAACAGAAGGGGACAATCTTCTTCCTATGAGAACAATGAAATCCCTGCCCCCCTTTTACCTAGTGTAAGTCATCTCTTCTCAGATGTGGAATGCAGTCCATAGACCAGACAGATAACAGAAGGGGACAATCTTCTTCCTATGAGAACAATGAAATCCCTGCCCCCCTTGACAAGTTTTTCAGGTTTTTCCCTTATCTTAATTGAAGATTGTCCCTCTCTGCAGTCTACCTGGGCACCTCCCTTCTGATCTGGCTGAACAGTGTTACATCAGTAAAAGGGGCGGGAGGGGAAACTTTGCTTGTGAATATCTCTCAAACCATAAAGGTCTGAGAGATAAGACTTATATCGTTCTTCATGTTTTTTTAATGCCTACAAAATAAAATAAAGATAAAACAAAGTATTACTATCCCTTTAAGTATTACTATCCCTTTAATACACACTAAGAAGGCATTTTCTACATTTCCCCCAGAGTTCTCTCAATGTGTTTCTGCACTATCCCCCAGGCTTTAATGCTGTAGCTGCGGCCCGGATCTTCTACAAGTTAATGCTCAGACTGGGATTTAAGGAGTTTTATCTGCAGGGAGGAGACTGGGGCAGTAGGATCACTACTCTGTTGTCTCAGATGAAGCCTGAGTAAGTATAATCAACCCCCCCCCACCACAAACCGCTGATCTTGACCTTCCTCAACTGTGATCAATGGAGATGTATCTAGAAAACAATGTCTGGAAGGAACAGCGATATGATTCTATGAAAAATAAATACATAAATGTGGCTTTTCCTGTGGAGAAAAACAACGTTACTGCTGAGAGATGTTTAACTCAAAAGTTATAACAGTGCAAACTTTTTTGTTTCTTTACATTGTAGTTTTCTATCCTGGTCACCAGGTGGCGCTACCAATGAGCACAGGTGGATTCATTAAAGTGACTGATCCGCTGGCGATCAATCTGTGCTCAAGCAGAGAGATCCTAAAATCATGCAGTGTTAGTAACTCAAGGGGACCAGACCTGATTACTAATGAATCAAGCCTTAATCTTTCCAATAGACAGCACAGAAAAAAATGTCACCAATTAACTTCTTAACGTCCAGCGGTCTTGGAGTTTGATCAGACTTAAGGATGGCATAGATGTCATTCGGCGAGCTGGCACACATGACTAATCAATTGTACCAGCTCAGCAAAAGTGAGTCTGAAAATGACCGCTCCGGGTTTGGAGAGGTCAGTTTCAGATTCCCGTAGGGATCACATCTGTCCTGCAAGAGTGCTGTGGACACAAAGCCCGTGATGTGCCAGGACCCGCAACGGTTCCTAAGGCATGGACACCGGTGTTGCTTAACAACCATCGCAGATTTTTAAGGGGCTAAGGCTTTTGCTAACAGTCTGAGGAATGCAAAGTTTGGGCTGTGATCACTTTTGAATGAACAGCCCCAACAGCGAGAATGCCCTAGAGTTACTCACCTAGAAAATCATTAAACATGATCCCTCCTCTAACTAATCGGCTCCAGCTCTCAAGCAAAATAAGCGAGTCCCTTGTCTTGTGCGCACCATATTAGGCCATATTCAGTAAGGAAAGTAGAGAAGTTTTGAAGCAGACCAACTGCATTGCGGTTGAAAAATATTTCCAAAGATATAGAAAGGACTTTTAACGCCTAGAATGCTAGAGAGGTCTCCAACTCATTGCACTCTAGCACTCCAGGGGTTAAATGCCCATTTAAATTAATGGAAATTTTGGGAATGTTTATCTGTCCTCCGTACGGTGCAGTTGGTTTGACCCGGAAATGTTCCTCTTTGCCTTATTGAATTGATCTTAATGGGCCTTGTGCAAAATGCATGGGATGAGATGAACAATTCTGGAACAAACCAACCACACCATGGAGGGGGTCATAAAAATTCCATTTGAGTCTTAAATCAGGCCTTTAACCCTTGAGTGCTACAGAGGTCCAGTGCATACTGTTAAAGGGACAGTAATGTCAGAAAAAAGTATTAACTATATGGTACATACAATTAAAAGAGAGTACTTGCACTTATTTGTATCTCTCAGACCGTTATGGTTTGAGAGATATAGGAAAATAAAGTTATGTGGCCCCTCCCCTTTCTGCTTGACGAGCTGTAAAGCTGTCAGAAGCAGATTCTGGTCGCTTGACCAGATGCGGCTCTGCAGCAGCGCCGATATAACAATATCTAAAGATAAATACTTCATCGGAATGGTCTACAACGTGTGCTTGCAAACCAGGCACATGTTGTAGACCATTCCAATGAAGTATTTATTTTTAGGTTTCGCTATGTCAGCGCTGCTGAAGAGCCACTGTCTGATCCAGGAACCAGGATCTCATGCCGTCAGCTTTACAGCTCGTCAAGCAGAAAAGGGGAGGGACCAGAGAACTTTATTTTCCTATATCTCTCACCATAACGGTTTGAGAGATACGAAAAAGTGCAAGTACTCTCTATTAATTGTATCTACCAAATAGTTAATACTTTTTTTCTGACATTACTAAATATTTAAAAACGACTCTAGCGTTCAAGCTGTTATAGGCCTAGTATTTCTGTAATGGGAATATGAGGAATTCTTATTCCCCCCTCCTCATGGTGCACTTGGTATGGTCCAGAATTGGTCAAATCTTGAGTTCTGTATAAGGCTGTACATGTGTTATACAGTACTGTGAGCAGTATAGAGTTGTGATATCGTTGTTTTAATATCGGACTGGTATGAGAAATGCCTGCTGCAGTGGTTCTTACTGGGCTGTAATGGTTCCATTTGTCTAATCAGCAGGTGTTCTTCAAAGGTGTCCAGTTTTAAGGTTTCCTATTGAAATGTTGTTGCCTACATAGCAATCCTCAAATGGATAACATTAGGATGTCTCCTGCATAAAAAAGGGCAACATCAGAATGTCGCCCGCTTAAAGGTCACCATGTAGGCCATCTGTCAACGGAGAGATGCCTCTCTGTGCGGCCTTTGAAGAGATCCCTCACTGTGCTTCATCTTTGCTCAACATCACACTTGCGACATCGGTGTAATGATTGTGCACTTGCAGTCTATTGAACACAAACATAGAAACATATAATCTCACAGCAGATAAGAACCATTTGGCCCATCTAGTTGCCCATTTTCCTACTGTAAAAACCTCAAACCTTATTTGGTCCTTGGTCTTTTCTTAAGTTAAGGACATACAAAAGAAAGGAAAAGGTAGAAAGAAACTCTGATATGCAAGCACACCTACAAATGCTAATCACTGCGCTATGTAGGTCATACAAATAGAACGGTTATTCTAAAGTATCAAATTATTGGAAATACCCCATTATCCTAAGAATAAAAAATAAAAATAAAACCTAACTTTTATTCGCTACCAATAAAATTCCAAGGATTCAGATGTTAATCTTCTATTGTTCCGATCACCCACATAGTAATGGACAGGGAATTGGCTAATGCCTTACTAAATAAATTGTTCAAATCACTGTATTTCCCCAAAGTGATGGTTCAAAACATTGTATATATCTACATAATACATTTACTCACCAGATCATTAATCAATCTCATGAGATATGTATCACATGTGTGTTTATGTACTGCCGGGGCATTCTCCGGCTTGCCAAACTTGTTTATGATGTTTCATTTATTTCAGTAATATAGTGTTATTGATGTTTTCTGTATTCCGAACAATCACAAATACAATTCCAATAAAATCCAGCAAACTGAAATGAACAACCATAGAGATAAATATGTGAAGTACCACGGCTCGTCTGTATTAACACTTTCTCAAAATAAATAGATTAATCTAAAAAGATACCGGGGCATATCCGGCTTGCCATTTACCTACCTGATATAAAGTCAAAATAGACCCAAGTATCCCTACCTCATAGGTTCAAGTGTAAATACTAATCTAATAATCCACTGTCTAAGTTCTAATCTATCCAAATGCCGGAACTGGTCCGGCAATACCTAAGCGTCTTCACTTAACCAACACAGACGCTTAAGCATGTATCGATCTTAACGTGCATTAGATCCCTCACAGTTCACACCGGGGCATATCCGGCTTGCCATGAATCAATGTTTCAATACCTAAGTGTCTAAATAACACGGACGCTTAAGTGTATATCGATCCTAACCTATATTGGATCCCTCAAGGTTCACACCGGAACATGTCCGGCTTGCCATAAAGATTTAGCTAGCAGTAAGAATCAGTACATTACACCGGGGCATGTCCGGCTTGCCATCAATAACTCACTAACTCCTAAATACACTCCTTCACAAAATATCGGAAACTCTAGTCCCTGCCACAGTGAATCGAAAAACAATAAAAAAGAAAAAAAGAAACAGAGCGCGACGCGCGTTTCGTACTACAACTTCTTCACAGCATAATCAGTCACTGATTATGCTGTGAAGAAGTTGTAGTACGAAACGCACGTCGCGCTCTGTTTCTTTTTTTCTTTTTTATTGTTTTTCGATTCACTGTGGCAGGGACTAGAGTTTCCGATATTTTGTGAAGGAGTGTCTTTAGGAGTTAGTGAGTTATTGATGGCAAGCCGGACATGCCCCGGTGTAATGTACTGATTCTTACTGCTAGCTAAATCTTTATGGCAAGCCGGACATGTTCCGGTGTGAACCTTGAGGGATCCAATATAGGTTAGGATCGATATACACTTAAGCGTCCGTGTTATTTAGACACTTAGGTATTGAAACATTGATTCATGGCAAGCCGGATATGCCCCGGTGTGAACTGTGAGGGATCTAATGCACGTTAAGATCGATACATGCTTAAGCGTCTGTGTTGGTTAAGTGAAGACGCTTAGGTATTGCCGGACCAGTTCCGGCATTTGGATAGATTAGAACTTAGACAGTGGATTATTAGATTAGTATTTACACTTGAACCTATGAGGTAGGGATACTTGGGTCTATTTTGACTTTATATCAGGTAGGTAAATGGCAAGCCGGATATGCCCCGGTATCTTTTTAGATTAATCTATTTATTTTGAGAAAGTGTTAATACAGACGAGCCGTGGTACTTCACATATTTATCTCTATGGTTGTTCATTTCAGTTTGCTGGATTTTATTGGAATTGTATTTGTGATTGTTCGGAATACAGAAAACATCAATAACACTATATTACTGAAATAAATGAAACATCATAAACAAGTTTGGCAAGCCGGAGAATGCCCCGGCAGTACATAAACACACATGTGATACATATCTCATGAGATTGATTAATGATCTGGTGAGTAAATGTATTATGTAGATATATACAATGTTTTGAACCATCACTTTGGGGAAATACAGTGATTTGAACAATTTATTTAGTAAGGCATTAGCCAATTCCCTGTCCATTACTATGTGGGTGATCGGAACAATAGAAGATTAACATCTGAATCCTTGGAATTTTATTGGTAGCGAATAAAAGTTAGGTTTTATTTTTATTTTTTATTCTTAGGATAATGGGGTATTTCCAATAATTTGATACTTTAGAATAACCGTTCTATTTGTATGACCTACATAGCGCAGTGATTAGCATTTGTAGGTGTGCTTGCATATCAGGGTTTCTTTCTACCTTTTCCTTTCTTTTGTATATTCAGTTATTTCCCTGAAGCACCCTACGTAGCAGACTGTGTTTATGAAGAGGTCTGGGGGTTTTCTCTGGAAGAGTGCGTGGGTATATTTATCTTTGTTAAGTTAAGGACAGCCTTATGCCTATCCCATGCATGCTTACATTCTGTTACTGTATTAACTTCTACCACGTCTGCTGGTATGCTATTCCACTTATCTACTACGCTCTCAGTGATTTAAAACTTTCTTACATTACATCGAAACCTATGTCCCTCTAGTTTTAGACTATGGCCTCTTGTCCTAACATTTTTACTCCTTTGAAATATACTTCCATCCTGCATTTTGTTGAATTCCTTCATGTAGTTGAATGTGTCTATCATATCCCCTCTCTCTCTTCTCTCCTCCAAGATATACATGTTCAGATCCTTTAGTCTATCCTGATATTTCTTTTCCTGTAAACCAGTCACCATTTTAGTAGCCCTTCTCTGAATTTTCTCTTGAGTATCTATATCCTTCTGGAGGTGGGGGTCTCCAGTACTGTACATAATACTCTAGGTCTCCAGTACTGTACACAATACTCTAGAGTATCTATATCCTTCTGGAGATGGGGTCTCCAGTACTGTACACAATACTCTAGGTCTCCAGTACTGTACACAATACTCTAGAGTATCTATATCCTTCTGGAGATGGGGTCTCCAGTACTGTACACAATACTCTAGGTCTCCATTACTGTACACAATACTCTAGGTGAGGTCTAACTAGAGATCTGTACAGTGGCATGACCACTTCCCTTTTTCTGCTACTAATGCCCCTAACTATACAACCCAGCACCCTGCTTGCAATCCCCACTGCTTTATTACATTGTCTGCCTACCTTTAATTAATTAGAAATAATTACTCCCAAATCCTTTTCCTCTGTTGTCTCTGACAGCACACTACCCTTAATAGTATATTTTTCCTTTGTATTTTTATGTCCCAAGTGCATTATTTTACATTATCAACATTAAACTGCAGCTGCCATACTCTTGTCCATTCTTCTAATTTACCTACATCATTTGTCATTTGGCTTATTCCCCCTGGAATGTCTTCCCTATTGCAGATCTTTGTATCATCCACATAAAGGCATACTTTTCCTTGAAGACCTTTTGCAATATCACTAATAAAAACATTAAAAAGAATGTGCCCCAGTACAGATCCCTGAGGTAACCCACTTGTAGCAACACGTTATAAGAAATAAGCAGATTAATCTAGGACACTGATTCTCAATAGGGGTGAATGAAATTATTGTGCAAATTCATTATTCAAAAGGAAGATGCCTTTTCACAAAATGCATAACATGGTTTTATTCTGGTTTGTTTCTTGTGAAAACAACTATACAGCAGAAAAACGACTGCAAACAGAAATAGGAAAGGGGTTGAACTTGATGGACGCAAGTCTTTTTTCAACCTAAACTATTATGTAAAAACCACTCACATGATGACTAGAAAACATAAACAGGGAGGTTCTCTTACCTGAAGCAAACAGGTTCCTGTCCACTCACTTGTCTGAACACGATACAAGAACTTCTACTGTGGGTGGCAGAACTGATGGATGACTCCTCCTTTGATTTCCACAATGGTTTCCGCTGCTGCCTCGTCACTGCCCATTCTCTCTGCTGTCACCTCTCCCCTCCCCGGGCTCCCTGCTGCCACCGCCTCTTTACTCAAGCTTGGTTGTGCTTCTTCCATGTTTCCTTCTCTCTGCTGCCAAGACTCTCGAGGCTTCTCAGTCCCAATTCCTATTCAGAGTCATAACTAGAAGCCACCGGTCATGGTGCAAGAATTGGCATGGCCCCCCCCGACCACATTGGCCCCCCTCAGCTACATTGGCCACCTCCACATTGACCCTTCCACAATGCCCCTCATTCTCCACAATGCCCCTCATTCTCTACAGTGGCCCTTCATCTCCACAATGCCCCTCTTTCCCCATATTGCCCCTTCCACATTGCCCCTTCAACAATTCCCCCATCACAATGCCCCTCATTCTCCACAATGCCCCTCATTCTCTACAGTGGCCCTTCATCTCCACAATGCCCCTCTTTCCCCATATTGCCCCTTCCACATTGCCCCTTCAACAATTCCCCCATCACAATGCCCCTCATTCTCCACAATGCCCCTTCCACATTGCCCCTCTTTCTCCATATTGCCCCTTCCACAATGCCCCTCATTCTCCACAATGCCCCTCATTCTCCACAATGGCCCTACTGACCGTCCCCCTCCTCCTACCTCGAGTCCCTGGTGGTCTAGCGGTGAGTCAAGCTCCCGCGCGGTTCTTAGTAATGCAGAGCGCTGGGAGATTGTCATCTCCCAGCACTCTGCATTACTAGAGCGCCGGCCGCTGGGAGATCAGCTGTGCTGCGGGCGCGTGGCGAGGGGGTCGCAGGGGGCGGCCGGGCCCCTGAGAGTGACGGGCCCGGTCGCTGGTGCGACCCCTACGACCCCTATTGTTATGCCACTGTTCCTATTTCTGTCACATTGGTGTGCATCAAAACATCCTTCAAGGAAAATTATACCAAAAATAAAGGTAACTTATTTATAAAAAAATGTAGCTTCTATTTTGACCAGCTTTTTTGTTCTGCAGGATTGTGACGTCAGGCAAAAATGAAGGTGATCTGTATATGGACCGAATGCCGCACAGCGAGGCTTCTCTTCAGATGCCGAACAGAGAGGCATCTGTCTGTTGACAGAACGCCTACATGGCGACCTTTAAGCAGTCGACATTCTGATGTCACCGCATCTTAAGTAGACGACATTCTGATGTTGCCCTTTTGAGGGTCACCATGTAGGCGACGACATTTTCAATAGTGAACCCAGTTTTAAAGGGCTTATCTGGGATCCCCAAAGTGGTATAGTAGGATATTCCAGATATGTGCACCTAGTATATAACAATTTGTTTTTCTGTAATACTTGATATCAGAAGTATAAGGCTATGGGGTTGTTTGCTAAGCATCAGTGACTAAACATTTTAGGCCATAGTCAATACGTTAAAGAGGCGTCTGTAACAAACCATCCATACTAGATGGGAGAATGGCACCTTTTAACTTAATGAAAACAGTCCCAGATACAATTGTTACATAAGATATCCACTGATTTGTCAATGATCAAGTCTTGCAGTTTGCATGGATTTTCCCCAGAGAGTAGCAATCTCTATGCATGGTTAGTCTAGACCAGTGGTTCTGATCGTTATTCAAAGGAACACACTAACAACTTATCTCCTCTCAATTGCAGGTGAGTAATCAATAGCTCAGTCATTGTGAGAGATTGGACTGTATTTAATTGGGGATATCCTGAGAATGTGACCTGCTGGCGCGTCCCAAGGACCGCACTGTCACCTGAGAATCACTGGTCTAGACTAAGGTTTGTACATTCAGATGCGAAGAGAATCAATTCTGTTGCAAACCAAATGCACCACTGTGGAAAAATTAAAAGTCCCCAAATTCTCTATAACCCCTTAAGGACCGGGAAAATCTGAGGTCGTTTTCCCTTAAGTACCGGAGCAATTCTGACCTTTTTGACTATGTCTTTGTTCAGCAATGTTTTCCGTCTAAGTCTTTTATTCCACCCCCATAAATTATATACTGTTTTTTTTAAGCACAAATAGGGCTTTCATTTGATACCCCACTTATATGTATAATCCAACATTTACTTTATTAAAATTAAAAAAAAGTAAAAAAAATGTAAAAAAAACCACCATTTTTGGTTTTTCTCTTTGGATCAATTGGGCACAAAGGGTTAAAATTTTATGGAGACTGCATGAAAGGTATGACCGGTCAGTCATAACTACAAAATGCACAGTTTAAAGTGGCCACTGTCCCCCCTGGGTGAAAATCCCCATGTCCCTTTTTCCCACCCTATTTTGACACTTTTTTTGTCCCTGGCATTTGGCGGTGTATATAAGTGTATTACATAGCTCCACAACAATCACACTTCCACTTTTGTTTCATTAGATTATTTTTTTTTTAAATAAAATATTTTTGTAAAAAAAAAAAAAAGTGTGTTGTGTTTAAAAAAAAAAAAAAAAAAAAAAATTATCATTGCAGGTCAGAAATTGACCTGCATTTAGCAAGCCTTTGGCACCAGCAGTGAAGGGGTTAATACCCCTAGCTGCTGTATTTTCTTTCACCACTAGGTGTCTCCTGTCTACTTCTGTCTCCATTACTTTCATAGCAACGGAGACAGAGGCAGACGTGACAGGCACAGACAGCATGCTTTCTTTGCTGTCTCTGTCTGTCACTTTGCCGGTACATGTGATCGCTGGAACGGCGATCGCATGAACCAGCAAAGGCAAGAAGGGCTGAGACTGAACGCCCTGGTCTCGGAGCGCTCAGTCTCAGCCTGGAATTAATGATAGCAGTGTGCACGGAGGCACACTGCTATCATTTAAGCCATGACGGTCCAGGACCGTCATGGGTCCTTAAGGGGTTAATATAATTGGGACTTTTAACCCTTTCAATGCTAGCGAGGTCTCCAACGCATTGATTTTAAACCAAAGGGGATTTTAATTTGTTCCTCTTTGGTGCATTTATTTGCAGTAGAATTACACCACTTGTCCTTCGTACATCTGCCTCAATATGTAAAATGTAATGTTTTTCTTCCAGATTAAAGACACATGTTCTGGTTCACTGCATTGGTTTTAACCCCTTGATGATCAGATCGGCATGTAACACTTTGTGTAACACTGGGAAGCTCAAACAGTCAATCGCATGCTTTATTTGTGTTGTAGATCGGTAAAGGGGCTCCATTTGAATTTTGTTATGGTTTCCAATGGCGGCCTGGGAGTGGCCATATCTCTGCTTCTTGGCCGTTATGTCCCTTGGCTCGTAGGGCTGACTAAAGAAGATGTGCAGCGGATTTATCCGTACTTTGAGAAGAATGTTTATGCAATCCTGCTGGAGACCGGATACCTGCACATTCAGGCCACCAAACCGGACACAGTAGGTAAGAGATTCCTGGTCAAAAGTGACCCAAAGCTTCAGGAAGTAATATCACTAATTAATGTGAGTTTTATTGCTTTGGAGCAATGTGATAAACTTATATACATGACAGAGGGATTTAGGTCTCAGAAAGGGACTGTCCCTCCTAAAGAGGGACACTTGGGATGTATGGACCTCTAATATCTCATAAAGAGGGACACTTGAGAGGTATTGGCCCCCTAATATCTCATAAAGAGGGACACTTGGGAGGTATGGAGCCCTAATATCTCATAAAGAGGGACACTTGAGAGGTATTGGCCCCCTAATATCTCATAAAGAGGGACACTTGGGAGGTATGGAGCCCTAATATCTCCTAAAGAGGGACACTTGGGAGGTATGGAGCCCTAATATCTCCTAAAGAGGGACACTTGGGAGGTATGGATCCCTAATATCTCCTAAAGACAGACACTTGGGAGGTATGGAGCCCTAATATCTCCTAAAGAGGGAGACAAGAGAGGTACAGAGCTCTAATATCTCTTAAAAAGGGACGCTTGGGAGGAACAGAACCCTAATATCTCCTATAAAGAGGAACACTTGGGAGTTACGCAGCCATAATCTCTCCCAAAAAAAGAGAGACAATTGGGAGGTATGGACACTTGGAAGGTACAGAGCCCTGATTTCTCCTATGTCTGTATCTTTATTTATATAGCTCCATACATGTACACAGCACTTTACAAAAATAGTAATACTACAATACAAAAATACAGTATGGGGTTAAGAGCACCCGGCTACGTATCATCTGTGAGATCCTTTTGTGTCTACAGCCCTCTATCGTATAAAACATTTTATCTCTCATTACTCCTTATCTGTGAAATGTTCTACCTCCCACCCTGCACCTCTCTTATAGTCTTATCTATGGAACGTTCTACCTCCCACCCTGCACCACTGCACCTCTCTTATAGTCTTATCTATGGAACGTTCTACCTCCCACCCTGCACCACTGCACCTCTCTTATAGTCTTATCTATGGAACGTTCTACCTCCCACCCTGCACCACTGCACCTCTCTTATAGTCTTATCTATGGAATGCTCTACCTCCCACCCTGCACCACTGCACCTCTCTTATAGTCTTATCTATGGAATGTTCTACCTCCCACCCTGCGCCACTGCACCTCTCTTATAGTCTTATCTATGGAACGTTCTACCTCCCACCCTGCACCACTGCACCTCTCTTATAGTCTTCTCTATGGAACGCTCTACCTCCCACCCTGCACCACTGCACCTCTCTTATAGTCTTATCTATGGAACGTTCTACCTCCCACCCTGCACCACTGCACCTCTCTTAGGGCTCGATTTAAAGGCAGCCGTTAGCAAAAAAAAATCACTAACGGGTGCGTTAAGTGTCATGTTGCAATTCAAAGATCCGTCTAAACAACAGCTAACGGCAGTTGTAGAATCCTTACGGCCGATACACTTACGTGCATTCAGACGCATGGAAAAACATACCCCAGAGCTATTCAAAGGCTTGCGGTACTGATAACGGCTGAAAAAAAGACACACCTAACGGCTAAAAGTTAAGACCCACTTCTCACACACGTTAGACACTTAACGGCCAAAACAAAACACCCGTTACAGAGGAAAACACACCAAATGCTTACCGCACAACCATGTAAATGGGAAAATTAACCCGTGCAATGCCAAAACAACACAAAAACATGCACACACAACACAAATCACTACACAAACAACAACAACCAACACCACAGGGACAATAACACACAAAAACAACAACACAACATGGCACGGAACAATGGGGGTCATCACACAAAGCGGACACCTGCAAATACAAGCTCACCTGGGCAACATCAACACGCCACCTGCACCCCACAACTGCACGTCCGCAAATGGCACACACAGAACAAGCACAACACACCACATCTTATAACACACACACACCTGCTAACACTTACCTGGACAAAAACAACTCACCATTGGTCAGCACTCACCTCATCAACACACCTACACAACGCCCTAGCAAGTACTTAAAGGGACAACTCAACACACTCACTTGTGGCTTGTTTTCCACTCAGGGAGGGAGAGAGAGATAGAGATAGAGAGAGATAGAGAGAGAGAGACAGATAGAGACAGATAGAGAGAGCAAACAGTATGTTGGGTTACATATTGTTGCGAAGGCTGCGGAGAAGGCGTGCAAGGGAGAGAGCTGGGGAACATCAGCAACCTCCAAGCACTCCTCATCAACAGCCTCCACCTGTTGCAAGTGAGGAGGCTCTGGCTCAGCAGCCACACAGGAGCCCATCCCCACCCGGAGGACACCTGCCTGCAGATGCACAGCTGCAGCAACAGGATGCTCCCCAGCTGCCACAGGGACCCCTGCAGCAGCCCAGGATGCATAGACGACCACCAAGGCCCAGGGTATACCGTCCAAGGGTCACTCTCTTTGGAATGACCGATGACGAGGTTATTGATCGCTACAGGTTGAGGCCACACAGCATCATAGCCCTGTATGAGGTCATCAAGGAGCAGGTGGATCCCATATGCACCCATAACCATGCTCTAACTGGCCTTCAAAAACTCCTGTGTGCCATACACTTCATGGCAAGTGGCGCCTTTCAGTCGACAGAGGGTTACGCATCTGGCATGTCCCAGGCCACATTCTCCAGGGTGCTGGCCCAGGTCTTGCCAGCCCTCAAAGCCAAGGCCAGTACCTACATACGTTTCCCCATCACCGATATGGAGTGGACACATCTGAAGCAGGGCTTCTATGCAAGGGGAGGCATGCCCAGGGTCATGGGTGCAATAGATTGCACCCATGTCCGTATCAAAGCACCAGCACGTCAGGGACATATGTTCCTGAACCGCAAAAACTTCCACTCCATGAATGTGCAGATGGTGTGTGACAGCAACCTGGCCATAATGAATGTCTGTGCGAAATTTCCCGGGAGCTGTCACGATTCACATATACTCAGAAATTCATCTGTGCAGAGGGATTTCGAAAATGGGACCTATACAGGCGGATGGCTTCTGGGTGAGTTAACAGCACCAAATGACACCACATACACATGTGCTAGTACGTTCACCACAGAAAACAACATTTACACAATATGTGCTCCTTGTCACACCATGTCACTCACTTTCCACAGGTGATGCTGGCTATGGATGCAAGCCATGGCTCCTCACCCCGGTCGCCAATCCCCAAAACGATGCCCAGGAACGATATAACCAGGCTCATGCCAGAACACGGAATGCCATTGAGCGGACCTTCGGCCTCCTCAAGTCCCGATTCCGATGTCTGGACCACTCGGGGGGAGCATTGCAGTATGCACCAGGCAAGGTCTGTGACATCATCGTGGCATGTGCCATCCTACATAATATCGCGGTGGACACCAGACTCATCGACGATGTCCATCCCCCACCCAGACCTGAAGACCCTGTGGATATCGTTGAGTGTGAGGAAACCCCAACAGGGATGCAGACAAGGGACAGATTGATCAGGGATCACTTCTGCTGTGAGTATAATACATGTATGCACACAATCCATGCATACACACCCACCACAACACACATGTTCTGTTTCACCCCACAGGATCAGTGACACAGCCCTGACACTGGCTGCAGTATGGACCACCAGCATCAACTATTCCGTGGACCAGTCAGATTGGGCCTAGAGATTCCGATTACATCTGACAACCTGTCGTCCATGTTGATACTGCTACCTCAAGGATATCATGCATGCCCCCCCTGGAAACCAAGGTACAACACTTTAACCTTGTTCAGCATATCCCACAGCTCCCTAGGCACCAACTAAAGTGTTCTGCTAGGATCAGACCCATAGCAACCATGGTACCCCTGTAGCAAGGGAGTCTCATCCAAGCCAATGCATCGGATAGAACTCTGTCATATAAGGGGTTCAGGGGGCATTCGTGGGGACATGGGAAAGCAGCAGAGGGGTGGATCGACAGTAATAGTGTGTTACACAACATGGAGCTCATGAAATGTGGATCACATCTCCATGGACACCATGCTGCCCTGTGTGTGTGTGTGCAGTGATATGTGCCCCAGAAAGAAATACACACATTAGCAAACATGTCCTACTAGCTCCATGAACCAAACATATTTGGCCTGTCTCTGACAGTGGCAGCCCAAATATATTGTTGTCAGGAAGCTATTAGGACATATTTGTTGATGTGTGTAACCATGTCAGGGGCAAATATCCCTAAGGATGGTTAACATCCCCTTAGTTCCCCCCATGATGGTTCATAGACCAGTACACAACACATTACAAAGCAGTGGTTTGTGTAGACTTATGTAACGGGAAAGATTAAGAGGATCATGATGTTGTAGCTGTTGCATTACGATCACTTCGAGGGTGATGTTCCAAATCCTGTCCTCTTGTCCCACAGGCATCCATAGCACGATCCATCCTTGAACAGAGGAGTTTCCATATGACTGGACTGAAGTCTGGACAACACTTCCATGAAGCTCACCCCTTGGCGTTCCAAGTGATTGTGTTGGTGATGCAATGTTTGACCTGATGTTCACAACAACCTCTACTGGAACATTCACATATGGACACAAATTTATGTGTGTACTAACATCCAGGTATCAGACCTGTACAGTAAGACTGCTCATACACAGATGCCAAACGATGTAGACAACATATGAGCAGTTCACTAGCATTTCTAATGTATTCCTATTTAGTTCAGATGTACCTTTTTGTGCTCATACAAGTGTTTAATGCATATTGGCTACATACACAAGAAACATCACTACTCAATCCGTGTCTGTATGAATGAATGTTGGATCAAACACCTGTCAATGTGGAACCGTACCCAAGGCTAGAGTATCCCTCATACAAAGGAAGGCATGATTTACATCACAGGAGTCCACTAGTTGCCTGACCATGAGTGGACTTTGTGATGTATACATGCAATGACATGATGGCAGTGATACACTGATGTGTGTTGTGAGTGATTAGCTGGTGATACAGGGGACACACTTCCACTGTGATGTGATGTCCATGGTTTGTGTGTTGCTCAATATAATCAATGTCCTGAGATTGCTGTAGGTTGTCATATCTCAGTACATGGGCTACATCAACAAAAACAACCATGTGGACAAGTGTTATTACTGGTGAAGTGTGTTATAACCTTAGTTAAACAACAACACAACTTAAAGGGATAGTAAACCCTGAAAATAAGTTTATTTCACATTGTAGCCCTTTAAAAACCATGAAAAATGATATCAGTCTTATCTACCAAACATATATGATTTGGGATATAAGACTTATATCATTTTACATGTTTTTTTAAGGGCTACAATATAGAATGAACTTATTTTCAAGGTTTACTATCCCTTTAATACATAAGCCAATGCTCAGCCTAAGGTTCCAATGTGCGTGCTACACAATGAAATCTTAGGAAGATTTTTGGGTTATGCAGTAAGTTAGGCTGTGATTCAAACTCCTGTTGTGCAACTGACTTGCTGGAGAACACAATGCTCACCCTAGGATCACAATGTGTAACACACACATTGAGATCCTAGGGTGTACATTGTGTTCCCCAGTATGTCAGCTGCACAATAGAATTTTGATTTAAAGACCATATTGATGCATGTTCAATCTGTCCTGCTTGTTATTTCCCTGCTAAGTCGCATAGCTGTTAGTTTGGTTTTCCCCTCAAACACAACAATTGATGCAGACGAATGTTCAGTGTTGCACCAGTTGTTGTGCTAAGGGGTATGTTCTGATCAAATCTGACACACATCATGGCCATGTAACACTGTTGTGTTATATGGCTACAGGGATGGGTTGCCAGGTGAATTTGGACAACGGTGTGGGTGTGTGTGAACCCATGTTGTAACATCACACAAACATTTCCCCCAGGCAGGAGTTGAGTTCACTGCATTGTTTGGCAATGCATTGGAGACAACCCTGCCACCCAATCTATAAGTGATTACACAGCAGATCAGACAGGATTCAAAAGCACAATTTTCATTTATTGAGGGGGCAGATGACAGGTTGGGCCTTTCATTTCTTTTTTTTTTGGGGGGGGGCCTTAGACTTGGTGCCAGAGGTGGATGCCCTGGCTGATTGCCTTGTCACCCTTTGTCCCCTAGGTGTGGCTTCTGGGGTAACACTGGAAGGGGTGGTGGGTGCAGTGGACCCCTCTGTGGAACGCAGGTTCTCCCTCTCCATCCTCAGGTTCTCCCTGCGGTTAATCTCTCGCAACTCCACGAGCACCTGTGCAAACATGTCCATCATCCCCGTATGTATCTGGTGGAGTTGTGTGTTCCCCCTGGCAACCTCTGACTCCAGAGCTTGGATTCTGGTCTCCAACCTGTTCGTGTTCCTCCGGGATTCCCTCCGGTTCCTCGTGAGGTTGTCGTTGGTGGCGTGGGTTGCCCGGAGCTGTCCTCTTTGAAGGGCCATGCACTCAGCCTCCAGATCTGGGGTGCGTTGACTGCTGGAGATGGGAGTGGCCGGTGACACATGTGCTGTTTCCCCAGCTTCAGCTGTCTCCTCAGCCTCTGTTTCCCCAGCTTCAGCTGTCTCCTCAGCCTCTGTTTCCCCAGCTTCAGCTGTCTCCCCAGCTTCAGCTGTCTCCTCAGCCTCTGTTTCCCCAGCTTCAGCTGTCTCCCCAGCCTCTGCTGTCTCCCCAGCCTCTGCTGTCTCCTCTGCTGGTACTGGGTGTGCTGTGGCTGCTACTGCTGTTTGTGTTGGTGGAGTGGCTTGCACAGACGGTGTGTGGGTGCCCATCACATCAAGGGACCCACTGCTGCCCACTGATGTCTGTGCTGGTTGAGGTGGTGGGGTGAACAAGTCCCTTGGCTGAGGGCGCTGGGGCTCCCCAATCAGGCCCAGGTGTTGGTAGTCAAGTGGCCAAGGGTCATACCTTGGCCAGTGGTAGGTGCTTGGCCCCCACCTGGGATCATACCTGGGGCCATGCTGGGGAGCCATCCAGGAGGGTAGATCCATCTCGGTGGAATATGGCCCATATTGGCTGGTGGCCACATTCCCGGGCAGCCATTGCCTCCCTGGTGGTGGTGGTGCTGCTGCTGGAGGGTAATAGCTCCCGGTGCTAGTGGGATGCATCCATCTCTCCCCCTGAATCCATCCGCTGTACATTTGTGGAGCATCCTGTGGTGGGGCAGGCAGTTGAGGGGCAGCCAGTTGAGAGGCAGGCAGTTGAGAGGCAGGCAGTTGAGAGGCAGGCAGTTGAGAGGCAGCCAGTTGAGAGGCAGGCAGTTGAGAGGCAGCCAGTTGAGAGGCAGGCAGTTGAGAGGCAGGCAGTTGAGAGGCAGCCAGTTGAGAGGCAGGCAGTTGAGAGGCAGCCAGTTGAGAGGCAGGCAGTTGAGAGGCAGGCAGTTGAGAGGCAGGCAGTTGAGAGGCAGGCAGTGGTGATGCAGCCAGTTGGGGAGGAGGTGTGGTGGTTGTAGACGCTTCCCAGTGGCTAGTCCCCTCCTCTGTATCCTCCTCACTGGGTGGTGTGGTCGGCTCCTCCACGGGCTCCTGCTGCGATGGAGGCCCATAAGCTGTGTGGAGAATTGAGATTGTGTGATTAGTAAACGTAGCCATGATGGGATTAATGGGATACTAATACATGAAATGCAGAAAGGGAAATATATGTTTTGTGGTTTATCACCCTGAGTGAAACAAGGGTACTCCCACTGCTGGAGGAGGTTTTTGTTCAAAAAGTCTCCCAGCTCAGAGTAGAATTGCTTTGGTGCTATATCCCAGTGGCCTGAAGTTGTACATTGGCACTGTTGCTACATTATCCTATGAGAATTTATTGCGTCTGGACGTAAGCTGTCCATAGGATGGTCTAGCAACATCGCCATTTTAGAGTTCCAGGCCACTGTGATATTGCCGCTGGAGTAGTCAACTATGAGCTGTGCTACACTTTGAATGAAACACCTTTGAGCAGTGGGAATACCCTTGTTTTGCTCGGGGGATGAACCCTGCAATATATTTTTCTTTTCACATGTTAGGTATTACTATCCCTTTAACGGAATAGCAATGGTTAATTTCACCATGATGTAATATTGTAGGCATTGTAAGAGATAGATGTGGATCTAACCCACATGGTTAGACAGATATTGCTCTATTTGACAGTCATTTTGACATGTTTGACAGTCATTTCACCACACGGAGGCTCTTCAGCAGAGCCTAAATTGCCCCATTCAGAGATGTAAACCTCATTGGAATGGTGAACAGAGTGTGCTTGCAAACCTGGCACACTTTGTTGACCATCTCAGAGATGTCTCCATCTCTGAATGGGGCAATTTAGGCTCTGCTGAAGAGCCTCCGTGTGTTCTAATGACTGGAATCTCCAGCTGTCAAATAGAGCGATATCTGTCTAACCATGAGGGTTGGCGGGATAGGACTAACATGGATCCACATGTTGGTGAAATTAACAATTGCTATGCTATTACAGTTACATACAAGGAGAAATGGTCATATATGCATGTGGATGTGTACCTTTCATATGGATATGAATATATCCTTTCCAGATATGAAGCCAGAGATCATTTCAGTAGGTGTGATTGCCTTACTGGCTATATATGTGCACCCATCAAAATATACATTGGATTGATATGATGGATATGAGCATACCTCGTATATCCCATCTACGTAGAGTGGGATATACTAGGTATGTGTATTTGGATGGTATCAATGTAAGTTAGTTTCTGATGGATGCACATATCTGGCCAGTAGGGCAATCACAGGCAGTGAGATGATCTCTGGGTTCACATCGTGTTGGGACATATTTTGAGCCATTTGAAAGGTACATATCTGACCATTTTCCTTTGTGTGCATATCTTTGTTTGAACAGATGTGCAGTGGGAATCAAGTGTTATTCAACCCTATCTTCTTAGCTGATGCCGTCCAATTCACAATTTTTCATTACTTGACAGGTGACTCTCTGGTTGTCAGGATCATATCCTATGCATTTCATTGTAGGGCATGGGATACCACCCTGGCAATCAGAGATTGATGAACTGGACAGGATCCTGTCCATGTCGTGTGTTCCAGTTGAATCCTGAAGGGCAACAATCACGCCAGTAGTGAGGGATATCTCTGATTGAGGCCTGTTTTTCTTTGAGTATGAGCCCATCCATCCTTCTGAGTGAGGCAACCGTACTCAATCCGAGATATCTATCATTCATGGCCTGTTGGTGACCAAGGTACAATGGATGATATTTGGTTCCCATGTGTATCCTGCAAACAGTGTCTGGTGTACCATCCATCCATGGCATCAGCACCCCTGAGGATCCATGTGGGAATCAGATGTGAGATATGTCATTTGAAGTTAGGGTAAATGATTGCAGACACAACACCAAGGCCTACTTTTTCCCCCTTTAATTCTGGGGTATTGTTTGAGGCCTGTGTGTTGCACATACAAGCAGTTATTCTCAGTGCCACTGTGATGTGTGACCTGCTCCATCCTTTTTGTGATTCAGTAAGCGGTGTTGTTGACATGATGGAGTGTACATAATGCTGACTTCTCCAGTGATCTCATTTCCCCATTTCCAGTGTTTTCTATGGAGTGTATACGATGGGACCTTAGCAACTTGATTCATGTTATTGCATATTCTCCATAGGCTAACACTGGTATTGGTGAAATGAGGATGTGTGAGGGTGAATTTCTCTCCACCATGTGTTTGTCACCGCTTAGTGAATGTCCCCTGTGTAGCATGTGATCGTTGGCCTATTGACTTGATTGTTGTCTGGTTAACCCTTTGAGTCCCAGAGGGGTTGCCAAAGCATTGTTGATCGATGCATTGATGATCCCTCTAGCACTCGAGGGGTTAAGTGCTGACATCCCAGCGGGGACATGGGTGACATTGTGTGTGAACAGTGATGACAGTCGACATTTGGAACTGCATGGTTTGTGTATTGTGTGTGATGAGCACAGCGACAGGAGGGTTGAAGTAGGACTTGGACAGGTTTGTTCCAAGTTGGACCTTGATATTTGTCCTTGTGTTGTGTCCTGTTTTTAACCCTCAGGGTGCTGTGTTGGTGCAGTTGTGTGCATGAATGATGGCCATGTGTTGAGGTGTGAGTGTGTGTGCAGCTGGTGTTGGTTGCTGTAGTGTGTTGTTCTGTAGTGTTGCACTTACCGGTAGTGTGGAGGGTCCTCTCATCCCCAGTGTCAGCTCCTCCAACAACCCCCTCGATCAGGGTTGGGGACATATTCTGGCGCACCATCTCCTCCCAGCCGCAGAACGTGATAGGGACAGGTGGGCCACCTCCAGTGCCTCGGGCGTGCTTGGCGAGTTCGGAGAGCTTGGTCTTGACCACCCTCCGGCAGTCGCCCCATCGCTTCTTGATGGACTCCACGTCCCGTCTGCATGGAGCCACCGCGTTGACCCGGCTGCAGATCTGGTTCCAGGCTGCTTTCCTCCTCGCTGACAGGCCAGGGACCTTCGCTGTCGGGTGGAGAACACTCTGCCTCTCCAGGACAGCTTCCACAAGAGCCGTGTTCTCCTCCTCTGTATACTTTGGGTCTCTGATCCTGGCCTCATCAGCTCCGGCATGGGATGACTCAGAGCCGGAGTGCCCTGCCTGGTCTGACCCTGACTGTGTGGGGTGCTCCCCAGCAACTACCCCTCGTCCCACTGCAGGTTCTGTCCCTGTCCTGCGTGTTCCTGCTCTTGTGGGCCGGGTCCCCCTCCGCCCTGCGGATCTCCCTCTCCCACCCCTTCTCTGCTGAGGGATCCCCTCCTGATCTTCCTCCTCCTCCACTACTCTCCCCATCCCTCTCTCCTGTCCTCCTCTCCTCGCCATCATTCACCCAGTCACACCCAGGCACTCCCACAGGCCCTCACAGACACACTCGATCCAGTCACTCTCTGTCACACACTTTCACTCCCAGATTCACACTGTCAAAAATAAAAGTAAAATGTGTGAGGTGTTATAAAATAAAAGGACTATGTGTATGTATGTGTATGTGTTTGTATGTGTGTATGTAATATGTGCAAAGGTGTGCTATGTGTCGTATTCTGTGCAATTCTCTCCTCTCTCCAAACTCCAAAACTCCTCTACCTCCAATGAACGCTCCTGTCTCCCTCTCTCTGATCACTATCCTCCGCTCCTGGGTCCTGATATCTGGCTCTGAAGAACTCGATAACAGACAGTGTGTGGCGGTTATTTTTGGGTATATATAGGTGTATTTGAAGTTATTTGATACATTGGGGCTTTGGGATTGGATGTGTGTTTGAATTTGTTTGGGCATCAATCAGGGTTGCTTGACAACGGCAGCCGTTATGTTACATGTTGTTTGGAGCTCAGTTATCGTGTGATTTGTCCGCCCGTTGTGCATTAACATGAGCGACAACGAGTTTTGTGTTACGTGTTTTTTGTGTGCCTACGCTCGATAGCTATTCTCGTAGAGTAGTTATTGAATCTGCCGTAACTCCTGTATTATTTGCGAGCGATGTGCCTTTTTCACTTAGCGGCTGGTTTAACGGTTGCCTTTAAATCTAGGCCTCATAGTCTTATTTATGGAATGTTCTACCTCCCACCCTGCATCACTGCACCTCTCTTATAGTCTTATCTATGGAACGTTCTACCTCCCACCCTGCACCACTGCACCTCTCTTATAGCCTTATCTATGGAATGTTCTACCTCCCACCCTGCCCCACTACACTTCTCTTATTTTCTTATCTATGGAATGTTCTACCTCCCACCCTGCACCACTGCACCTCTCTTATAGTCTTATCTATGGAATGTTCTACCTCTATCACGATGCCCGTGATTCCAGCTGCTGGGTGACATTGTTACTTCCGGGTTTACCATTGCCTTATTCTTATTGGCTTTGGAACTCCTCCCAGGGCTTGCCTTTATATACTCCCTCCTGTCATCTTTACGGTGCCCTTTCGTGGTGTACCTGTACCTAGCGTTTGTTTACTGCTTGTTCCTGTTTCCGACCATGTTTGACCCGGCTCACCTGACTACGCTCCTGGTTCCTGACGCTCCTGTGATCCAATTCCGTTGCTGACTTAGGACTAGCTGACTAACTCCATGTGTACCCACCTGGCTTGGCTGAGTATCCGATTCCGTTACTGATTAGGACTGGCTGACTAACTCCATGTGTACCGACCTGGCTTGGCTGAATATCCGATTCCATTACTGACTAGGACTGGCTGACTAACTACGTGTGTACTGACCTGCCTTCGCTGAGTATCCGATTCCGTTACCGACTAGGACTGGCTGACTAACTCCATGTGTACCGACCTGGCTTGGCTGAGTATCCGATTCAGTTACTGATTAGGACTGGCTGACTAACTCCATGTGTACCGAACTGGCTTGGCTGAGTATCCGATTCCGTTACTGACTAGGACTGGCTGACTAACTCCGTGTGTACCGACCTGCCTTCGCTGAGTATCCGATTCCGTTACCGACTAGGACTGGTTGACTAACTCGGTGTGTACCGACCTGACTTGGCTGAGTATCCGATTCCGTTACTGACTAGGACTGGCTGACTACTCCGTGTGTGCAGACCTGGCTGTGTATCCGATTCTGTTTCTGACTGGACTGGAAGACTACCTACGTGTGTATAGATTGGGGCAACGCTGGCTTCTGATCTGTCAGGGTACGCACCCTGTATCCCATTCCACCTACTCCCAGTCCGTTCCCCGTTGCTGTTGCCCTGGAGAAGGGGAAGAATGTGTTCTCCAGGTGTATGGATAAAATTACCAGGAAGGTTGAGAGTGCCTTCCTCTGCAAGAAAAGAAATGGCCCTGATGTGGGGGCCCAGGAAGAAAAGGAGCTCAGAGGATTGCCCCCTTGCAGTGCTGATGTCTTTTGTACTATCCCTATGGACTGTGAACTGGTGGGAGGCCCACCAGCCTCTATGTGACCCCTGGCCTGGTGGATGGGAGCGAATCCACCAGGTCCTGTGAATCCCTGGCTGGGGTGAGTGGGACAACAGTCCTCACCCCCAGCCCAACGGTTGTTTCCCCTTTCCCTGTGACCCCTAGCCTGGTGAGTGGCACCACGGTCCTCACCAAGGACCCTGTTGTGACCCTGTCCCCTGCTGACCTCTGCCTTGTAGGTGGGAATGTGTTCCCCACCAGGTCAACTACAAATTTGGATGCCCCTGCGCTGGGGAAGGAAACCACCAGCTCTTCAAGAGACCTATTGAGTATTGCCCCAGACCAGGAGAGTGGGAATAACATCCTCTCCTATCCCTCTGGGGCACTTGCCCAAATAAAAGGGGGAGATGTGCTCATCTTCCCACAACTGAATCCCCAGGCCATTGAGAGCCCAAACACCCTGCTACCACAAAAAGATCCCCCCTATAGACTGGCTCTGGACCCTGAGCCACTGGCCCCAGATCCAGGAACGTTTGGCCCCAGCTCTGCATGGAGCATGGCCCAGGAGAGGCCTCCCAACATGGTGCTAGCCAGGACCAGGAGGCACCAGTTTCCCTGGCCCAGAACCAAGGACCAAAATTCTACTCCTGGCCCAGGAGAAGGAGCTTGTGCAGTGTTTCCAGGCCTGGACAAGGGGCTTGCTTATTATTTCCCTGACCCAGGACAAAGGGCTCCACAATTGTTTCTGGCCTGGGACCAAGGCCTACTAACTTGCAAACTATCCAGACAAGCGGCTCACAGCAGTAAGACTCTTCTAGAGTCCCAAGCCAGCATTTACTACCACAACCGCTGGCTTGGTACAAAAAAGGGGGATAAATGTAACGGATCCTACCCATTACTTGAGCCCTTGTCTGGCCCTAAGACTGCTTAACCAAAGACTATGGACATTTTGTACTGTTTGGACTCTGTGCTGTGCCTTGTTGTACGAACTGGCCAGCTATTACCTAAGAGAAAAGACTTATGCTCATGGACTTTGGCTAATATATGTCGAATGTTCCAGTTTAATGTACGAAGTGTGTTCGAGGATTTATACATTCACCGAATATGGGTCGGGGGTTTCCGGTTCAAGAACGACACCGTATCGAGCACGGAGAACCGGGAGCAGTGAGTGGACGCCGGATTGGTCGAATCCCTGAGCAGGAGGTTTAAAGGTCTTCCATAGACTTAACATAGGGAAAAGTAGGCGCCTCGGGGATTGGTCGACCAGCAGACCCACTGTACGATTCGATTGGCCAGGGTTGAAGCTGAATATTTAAACCAGTGTGTACGTGCTTCAACCTCTGGCCATTGTTCCTAGAATGTGTATTCCCGTCCCTCAAGACTTTGTATCTTGTGTTTGAATTAATCAAACCTTTTGTATTTGAAATGTAATCATGTCTGGCTTATTGTATCTGTTAAGACCATCTGTTGCTGGCCTTTGTCTGATGCCTTGTGATTAAATCATGTTGCCCATTGTATCTGGTTTCCCCATAAGTTTCAATGTAAGATTTGTGTATAAATATCTGTGGTTTTGTCAATAAAGAGAGTTACGTTTTGGAGTGAACAAGAGTCCTGGAGTCTTGTGTGTTCTTATGGTATTAAAGAGGCCACTCTTACGCCCATCTGATCCCAGGTTCCTGCATCGTTCGACCGTCTGCTGCCAGTATCCTGCTTCCCAACTTTGGATGCTGTCAGGCAGCAACATGGACTCTGCCCTGCTTCTTTCAGTTCCGGCAAAAGCTTTGATTCACGATACAGAGTGCTTGGCGACCGCTACCCTTGTTCCTGCTACATTTTATCTGTTTGTCGTGGTCCGGGAGTAGAGGCCTCACTCTCTACTGCCTGGTGTTCCGGTTCTATGACGCTCTACTGTTCGAGAGCCCGTTGACCCCGCATCGATCCGCATCCTTCGATGTAGTGTCGGCTACTCCGGAGTTCAATGCCACTTTGAGTTGACCACCGGACCGTTGATCTGCTCGACCGGTGCATCCGATGGAGCCAGTCTGGCGTCAAGAAGGAGAGACCAGGGAACGAGGACAGAAGGCAACGCTGTCCCTTCTTAGCTTCCGTTACAGTCCCCGGCTTGTCTGACCTGTGACTCTGGCTGCCTACCCACTCCCTACACTACCTGCTTTCCTGACCTGTAGTCTCGGTGCCTCTTGGCTCTGGTCTGCTCTCTGTTGCCTCAGTTCGCAGACCAAGTGGTGACTTACACATATTCTGCCATTCTTCTGTTGTCCCACTTGAGCCGCTTCCCCAGTCTCGAATAATGCAGTGCAGAGCACAGTGTGCAACTCCGGAGGGACCTTGGGTCCTATTTACATATGTCTGGGGTTCTGTGTGGGCTCTACCATTATTGTTGTTATAATAAATATAGGTGGTTATATAAAAAAAGACAGTCCTGTGCTCCTCTATATACTGTGAACATAAGTGCCCTGTATTTAGCATATGTAATAACTCTTAGTAAATCTAAGTGAAAATAAGTGAGAATTTTGTCCCACAAATTGGCCAATCTGTGTATAAGTTTACCACCATGCCAAGGTATCTCACTTTACGGTAAGTCCTACTCTAATGCACCTATAGAGGCCCTATCTAAATTAAAAACAGACATTCTCTGAAGAAAGATGTTATAATAAACGCGTCAGTGGGGACCCTTTAAATATCATTTTGATGTTTTTTATTTCTTGTGGGTCCCAGTGTAATGCAATTAAAAACAACAGACATACAAGAAGACAAAAAAAAACAAATTAGATGTAGAGGGAGGACTTACCTGATACATGGCCCATAAGGGCCTACATTGAAAACTGTGTTCCATTTATGTCCTTCCCCACAAGTCATGTGAGGAGTGGATGATACCAAACAGGCAGGGGGATTGCATACTGGAACAGGCCAAAAAGCCTTGTTCTTAAAGGCCAAGTGAGAAAGAAAAAAGAATGGTGAAACAAAATAAAGTAATCACATGTTTTCATATCTTTGTGAATAAATTGGATAAAATGAGACTCTGCTTAGTTGAGCTAAAGGAGAGATGTGTAAAACAAAAGCAGAAAAGAGAAGAAAGCTCACAGCGCTTACTCACCATAAAAGTGAGCTTTCTTCTCTTTTCTTCTCTTTTCTGCTAAAGGTGGTTATATTTTATCTTTGTGTCTGTCCTTATTTGCCTGATTACCGTGACAATAGTATCTTGTGCTGGTTGAATGGTCTTTGGTGAACTCTGCTGCCAAGTGAATGTTCTTGGGTGCAGAGTGAATGTCCTGTGTTGTTCTCTGGTGCAGACTGAATGTCCTGTGTTGTTCCCTGGTGCAGACTGAATGTCCTGTGTTGTTCTCTTGTGCAGACTGAATGTCCTGTGTTGTTCCCTGGTGCAGACTGAATGTCCTGTGTTGTTCTCTGGTGCAGACTGAATGTCCTGTGTTGTTCCCTGGTGCAGAGTGAATGTCCTGTGTTGTTCCCTGGTGCAGACTGAATGTCCTGTGTTGTTCTCTGGTGCAGAGTGAATGTCCTGTGTTGTTCTCTGGTGCAGAGTGAATGTCCTGTGTTGTTCTCTGGTGCAGAGTGAATGTCCTGTGTTGTTCCCTGGTGCAGACTGAATGTCCTGTGTTGTTCACTGGTGCAGACTGAATGTCCTGTGTTGTTCTCTGGTGCAGAGTGAATGTCCTGTGTTGTTCCCTGGTGCAGACTGAATGTCCTGGGTTGTTCTCTGGTGCAGACTGAATGTCCTGTGTTGTTCCCTGGTGCAGAGTGAATGTCCTGTGTTGTTCTCTGGTGCAGACTGAATGTCCTGTGTTGTTCTCTGGTGCAGACTGAATGTCCTGTGATGTTTCCTGGTGCAGACTGAATGTCCTGTGTTGTTCTCTGGTGCAGAGTGAATGTCCTGTGTTGTTCCCTCGTGCAGAGTGAATGTCCTGGGTTGTTCTCTGGTGCAGACTGAATGTCCTGTGTTGTTCCCTGGTGCAGACTGAATGTCCTGTGTTGTTCTCTGGTGCAGACTGAATGTCCTGTGTTGTTCCCTGGTGCAGACTGAATGTCCTGTGTTGTTCTCTGGTGCAGACTGAATGTCCTGTGTTGTTCCCTGGTGCAGACTGAATGTCCTGTGTTGTTCTCTGGTGCAGAGTGAATGTCCTGTGTTGTTCCCTGGTGCAGAGTGAATGTCCTGTGTTGTTCTCTGGTGCAGACTGAATGTCCTGTGTTGTTCCCTGGTGCAGACTGAATGTCCTGTGTTGTTCCCTGGTGCAGACTGAATGTCCTGTGTTGTTCCCTGGTGCAGAGTGAATGTCCTGTGTTGTTCCCTGGTGCAGACTGAATGTCCTGTGTTGTTCTCTGGTGCAGACTGAATGTCCTGTGTTGTTCCCAGGTGCAGACTGAATGTCCTGTGTTGTTCTCTGGTGCAGACTGAATGTCCTGTGTTGTTCCCTGGTGCAGAGTGAATGTCCTGTGTTGTTCCCTGGTGCAGAGTGAGTGTCCTGTGTTGTTCCCTGGTGCAGACTGAATGTCCTGTGTTGTTCTCTGGTGCAGACTGAATGTCCTGTGTTGTTCTCTGGTGCAGACTGAATGTCCTGTGTTGTTCTCTGGTGCAGACTGAATGTCCTGTGTTGTTCCCTGGTGCAGAGTGAATGTCCTGTGTTGTTCTCTGGTGCAGAGTGAATGTCCTGTGTTGTTCTCTGGTGCAGACTGAATGTCCTGTGTTGTTCCCTGGTGCAGAGTGAATGTCCTGTGTTGTTCTCTGGTGCAGAGAGAATGTCCTGTGTTGTTCCCTGGTGCAGACTGAATGTCCTGTGTTGTTCTCTGGTGCAGAGTGAATGTCCTGTGTTGTTCCTTGGTGCAGACTGAATGTCCTGTGTTGTTCCCTGGTGCAGAGTGAATGTCCTGTGTTGTTCTCTGGTGCAGAGTGAATGTCCTGTGTTGTTCTCTGGTGCAGACTGAATGTCCTGTGTTGTTCCCTGGTGCAGAGTGAATGTCCTGTGTTGTTCCCTGGTGCAGAGTGAATGTCCTGTGTTGTTCTCTGGTGCAGAGTGAATGTCCTGTGTTGTTCTCTGGTGCAGACTGAATGTCCTGTGTTGTTCCCTGGTGCAGAGTGAATGTCCTGTGTTGTTCTCTGGTGCAGACTGAATGTCCTGTGTTCCCTGGTGCAGACTGAATGTCCTGTGTTGTTCCCTGGTGCAGAGTGAATGTCCTGTGTTGTTCCCTGGTGCAGAGTGAATGTCCTGTGTTGTTCTCTGGTGCAGACTGAATGTCCTGTGTTGTTCCCTGGTGCAGACTGAATGTCCTGTGTTGTTCCCTGGTGCAGACTGAATGTCCTGTGTTGTTCTCTGGTGCAGACTGAATGTCCTGTGTTGTTTCTCTGGTGCAGAGTGAATGTCCTGTGTTGTTCTCTGGTGCAGACTGAATGTCCTGTGTTGTTCCCTGGTGCAGACTGAATGTCCTGTGTTGTTCCCTGGTGCAGACTGAATGTCCTGTGTTGTTCTCTGGTGCAGAGTGAATGTCCTGTGTTGTTCTCTGGTGCAGACTGAATGTCCTGTGTTCCCTGGTGCAGAGTGAATGTCCTGTGTTGTTCCCTGGTGCAGACTGAATGTCCTGTGTTGTTCCCTGGTGCAGAGTGAATGTCCTGTGTTGTTCCCTGGTGCAGACTGAATGTCCTGTGTTCCCTGGTGCAGACTGAATGTCCTGTGTTGTTCCCTGGTGCAGAGTGAATGTCCTGTGTTGTCCCTGGTGCAGACTGAATGTCCTGTGTTGTTCCCTGGTGCAGACTGAATGTCCTGTGTTCCCTGGTGCAGAGTGAATGTCCTGTGTTGTTCTCTGGTGCAGACTGAATGTCCTGTGTTCCCTGGTGCAGAGTGAATGTCCCTGTGTTGTTCCCTGGTGCAGACTGAATGTCCTGTGTTGTTCCCTGGTGCAGACTGAATGTCCTGTGTTGTTCTCTGGTGCAGACTGAATGTCCTGTGTTGTTCTCTGGTGCAGACTGAATGTCCTGTGTTGTTCTCTGGTGCAGAGTGAATGTCCTGTGTTGTTCTCTGGTGCAGACTGAATGTCCTGTGTTGTTCCCTGGTGCAGACTGAATGTCCTGTGTTGTTCCCTGGTGCAGACTGAATGTCCTGTGTTGTTCTCTGGTGCAGAGTGAATGTCCTGTGTTGTTCTCTGGTGCAGAGTGAATGTCCTGTGTTGTTCTCTGGTGCAGACTGAATGTCCTGTGTTGTTCCCTGGTGCAGACTGAATGTCCTGTGTTGTTCCCTGGTGCAGACTGAATGTCCTGTGTTGTTCTCTGGTGCAGAGTGAATGTCCTGTGTTGTTCTCTGGTGCAGACTGAATGGTCTCTGGTGCGGGCTTACTGATGTTCTCTGGTAATGTTTTGTAATGTTCTCCGGTGCAGACTGAATATTCTCTGTTGTTATCCTGTGAAAACTGGTTGCTCTCTGGAAGAGGTTGAATGTCCTTTTCCGCTGTTTCTCTTCTCTCCCAGGATGTTCTCTGAATGACTCTCCTGCAGGACTTGCTGCCTACATTATGAAAAGTTCTCAACCTGGACAAATAACATATTCCGAGACATGGAAGATGGTGGCCTTGAAAGGTCAGATGAAAATAACACAGTCTACAGTATCTAGTTTAAATGAACAGTCAACGTTTTTTTTTTTTTTTTTTTTTAAGGAAACATAAGTTATAGTCTTTTAATTCTGAGTAACACAAGGCTTTTTATTCTGAAGTTTTCACAGTTCAACCCCTTTTAACCCCCTTAACGACCCTTGATGGTCATAGTACATCATGGGTAGATGTGACTTAACGACCCATGACGTACTAAGACCGTCATGGAATTCCGGGATCCCCCTGCGGCTGCACGCCGTTCGGGGAGTTCGGAACCGGAGACAAAGAAAAAAAGAGGTCCGTGTTCCTTAAGTGCCAGCCACGTGTGCTCGCAGCCGGTCCTTAAGGGGTTAAAAAAACAAACAAACTGAACACTTAGCAACAGAGCCAACTAGTGTTTAAAAGGCATTTTTATAAATATTGAATTCTATGGGAGAGCTTGAGCCATAGACTATGACACTCCATAGTAAGTGACAAAGACAGCGACACCTGGTAGCCAAAATAGAGAACAGCGGTTTAATGTTGAGGAAAAACACCTCAAAAGATTAACCATTTAAGTGCCTGGTGGGGTGGGGGGTGCAAAGCATTGTTGCACTCCTCTCTTACACGCAAAGGGTTAAGCTGTAATTTTTTATACATTTTTTATTGTAAAGTCTTCCAACTGTGTGAATACCCTTGTTTTACTATGTAACAAAATTCCCTATAACATAGATTTCTTTAAAAATAATTGTTCCTTTGAGGAGGAACACATTAACCCTTTGAGTGCCAGAGGGGTACTCAAGAGACTTACACCATAGGGCACAAATAAACATTCCCAAAATTTCCAGTGATTTAAACGGGGCCTTTAACACTTCAAATGCCAAAGAGTTCTCCAACAGACTGTGAAACGTCACTGTTCCCAGTCTAACTACAAGGTGATGAACTGATCCAATCTGCCATGAAGCCAGCGCTCGCAATATCAGTTAACGTGGACTTGTCACCTTGAATTTTCTTTACGTATTTGAAAACGTCATTCAAAACTACCTATGTATCATGTTAACCAAAATTCCAGAAGAAAAGTAAAAGTGAAAAGTTCCTGGCACAGCTCAGAGCTTCATTAGCATATGAGTCATCACTGAAACCCTTAATTAGCATATTACGTCACTGGAAAGCTTCATTAGCATATGACACATAATAGGAACGTTTAATTTGCATATGAAATGTCACTGTTACATCATGGGTGCCACAATTAGCATACATTAGCATATGGTAACAAGTGTCAATTTCTCAACTGTATAGTTGCTGTTTTTTTTGGATAACATGACACATAGGCTGTGTTTAATACAATATTCAAATATGCAGACTTGAATTACAGTGAAAGTTCTACTTTAGGGTGAAAGAAATAAGGAAATATTCAGGCTATCAAAAAGGCTCAGCTTACCAGCTTTCAAATAAAATCATCCACAGCAGCACATTTTAGTGGTCAACCGTCCTATATAAAAATATATGTCCCAGTGGCATATACAGTACTGTGCAAAAGTTTTAGGTAGATGTGAAAAATGCTGTAAAGTAAGAATGCTTTCAAAAATAAAGATGTTAATAGTTTATTTTTATCAATTTATAAAATGCATGGTGAGTGAATAGAAAAAAAAATGTAAATCAAATCAATATTTGGTGTGACCACTGAAAACAGCATCAATTCTCCTAGATACATATACTTGTACACAGTTTTATAAAGAACTCAGCAGGTAGGTTGTTCCAAACATCTTGGAGAATTAACCACAGTTCTTCTGTGGATTTAGGCACCTCAGTTGCTTCTCTCTCTTCATGTAATCCCAGACAGACTCGATGATGTTGAGATCAGGGCTCTGTGGGGGCCATACCATCACTTCCAGGACTCCTTGTTCTTCTCAACGTTGAAGATAGTTCTTAATGACTTTATAAAAAGAAACGCAAGGCGCTCCTAGTGAAATACAGTATGATGCTTGGACCACCACCACTACACCACCGTACTCACAACGAATGTGGTCAAGTCAAAGCACGTGAGGGATTCAAAATAGTCATCACTCTGTTATTCCCCCACCGGAGACTGAATGCTGCTCCTCTCAACGATCTAAGGCGTCAGGACTACCCTTGAACAGAACAAACAACACGCCTAGAAAAGGGCGCAATCCACAATTATATATCCATATGAATCATCTTATATGAATACTCACACCTCCAAATGGGTACCAGTTATAAGAAACAACCGGTAGTAACATAGTAACATTGTAAATTAGGTTGAAAAAAGACACAAGTCCATCAAGTTCAACCTTTGCCTGATACACCAGTAACTGAGAATTAGATAGCTTTCCTGCTACCAATTAAGATGGTCTTTATCAGACCTTCCTGATCTGCCTACTGATAAACAGTATAACTCTGTATGTTCCCTTTTGAAAGAAATGTATCTAATCTTCTCTTAAATGTATCCATTGTATCTGCCATTACCACCTCCTTGGGCAAAGAATTCCACAATTTAACAGACCTCACTATAAAAAAAAACCCTTCCTCTGCTGAAGTTTAAACCTCCTTTCCTCTAATCTCAAGGGGTGTCCCCTGGTCAGGGCCGGATTTAGAATTAGGCAGAGTAGGCATCTGCCTACAGGCGCAAACAACAGAGGGGTGCCTGTCACTGGTATCATGTGTGTGGTGTTTTTTTTTTTATTATTAAATTCACCTGGCGCCATGAAGACAGGTCTGTGCCTCCTCCTTCAGCACAGACCTGAGTTGCTGCTCTTCCTCAGCGGGTTTTTAGTAATACAGAGCGCTGGGAGATGACATCATCTCCCAGCGCTCTGCATCACTGAAGACCACGCGGGAACTCCAGCAGCTACAGGTCTGTGCAGAAGGAGGAGGCACAGACCTCTCTTGCCGCTGGACCACCAGGGAAGAGGTAGGAAACGACACTGGGGCAATGTGAGGGTAATATGGAGATGATGGGGGCAATGTGAGGGCAATATTGAGCTGATGGGGGGCAATATGGAGCTGATGGGGGGCAATGTGTGGGCAATATGGAGCTGATGGGGGCAATGTGGAGATGATGGGTGCAATGTGGAGATGATGGGGGCATTGTAAGGGCAATGTGGAGCTGATGGGGGCAATATGGAGCTGATGGGGGGCAATGTGGAGCTGATGGGGGGCAATGTGAAGGCAATATGGTATATGGAGATGATGGGGGCAGTATGGAGCTGATGGGGGCAATGTGAGGGCAATATGGTATATGGGGATGATGGGAGAAATGTGAGGGCAATATGGAGATGATGGTGGCAAGTTGGAGCTAATGGGGGGTATTGTGGCAATGATGGGGGCAATGTGACGGCAATATGGAGTTGATGGGGGGCAACATGGAGATTAGGAGCATTGTGGAGGTGTCCAGTACAGATGACCCACGGGGGGGGGGGGCGCTCCAGATTTCTGTGCCTACAGGCTCCTGAGATGTAAATCCGGCCCTGCCCCTGGTCACCTGATCAGGCCTTGGAATAAATAGCTCACCGCAGAGATCCTTGTATTGACCTCTCATATACCTGTACAATGTGATAAGGTCTCCTCTTAGTCGTCTTTTCTCTATAGTAAATAAACCAAGTTTGTCTAGTCGTTCCTCATATGTCAAGTCCTCCATTCCCTTAATTAATTTTGTTGCTCTTTGCTGTACCCTCTCTAGTTCTAATATATCCTTTTTCAGAACTGGTGCCCAAAATTGCACTGCATACTCAAAGGGGGATTTAATATCCGCCTCGATTTGGACAGCACTCCAACGTATAAAAATATATATAAACCACTGCTTGTTTGATTTTCCAATTGCAAACTATGTCTCCCTGTGGCTTGAATGAGTCTACGGAAAATGATTATTAGGGAAATAAAATAGGTCTTTTGAAGGATATATACATTAGATTCATTTAGTGAGACTGATGGATATTTAGTTTGTCCAATAGAAGGGTCAATATATAGCTTTTGAGTTCAATAGGCGATATCTTTTTCTTCTTTACTATATATTTTGCATTCAATTTTTCATTATTTATTTATTCACATTTTTTCACAATTTTTATTCATATATGTATATGTATGTGTTCTTTATATATATATATATATATATATATATATATATGCATATGTGTATGTTTTATATATACAAAAATGCATATATTTTGATTGTGTTATTTTTTATTTTATAATTATTTCTCCTTTACTAATAGATTTAATTATTATTTTTTATATTTTCTTATTTTTTATTTTTTTTCCATATTTTTTATGATTTTTTTACATTATTATTAGTATTTATTTTTATTTTTTACACTATTTCCGCTGTTTGTATATATATTTGTAATCTCCGTTTTTGATTGGGCCTGTATCTTTATTATGTGTCCAATGAGATTGGAGTATATTTTAGTAAACACACTTTTGCATTCCATGTAGACACGCGGGCATCTTATCTGTGGCGTGCCCTATGTTGCATGTGCAGTTTTGTTTGTTTGCGTGTATCCCTGGAACGCAGTGTGAGTCGCGCTTTGGTGAAAATTTGTTTTGATGTCATGTCTATTTCACTATGCTTCCACTTTACTAGGCGTTCATAAGGATGGGAGTCAGGCTGTATCATTCGTGTGAGTAAATTTTATTCTGTATTGTATTTTCTTATATTTTTGGCATTGTTATAATTCTTTGAGATATCATTGGGGTCCTGATGAAGAAGCATTAAGCTTCAAAACGCGTTGACCCTCATTGAATTGTTATCAAGCCATTGGATTTTTTTAATTAAACTTCATTTTTATTCAAACAAGCAGCGGTTTATATTTTTTTTTTACTCGTTTGCAGTACTGTCAGAATCGGGGCAGATATTAAATCCCCGTTTGCTACTGCTGGTTGGGTCTTATTAACAGTACCCATTTGGAGGTGTGAGTATTCATATAGGGCGATTCATATAGATATATAATTGTGGACTGCACCCTTTTCTGGTGTGTTGTTATTTAATGACTTTGGCTGTATGTTTGGGGTCGTTGTCATTCTGCAGAATAAATTTGGGGACAATCAGATGCCTCCCTGATGGTATTGCATGATGGATAATTATCTGCTTGTACATATCAGCATTGAGGAGACAATTAATTCTGATCAAATCCCCAACTCCATTTGCAGAAATGCAGCCCAAAACTTGCAAGGAACCTACGCCATGCTTCAATGCAGACACTCATTCTTGTACCGTTCTCCAGCCCTTCGGCAAAAAAACTGCCTTGCGCTATAGCCAAATATTTACAATTTTGACTCATTGGTCCAGACGTCATTTTTCTGCACTTCAGTTCCTGTGTTTTCATGCATAGTTTATTCGCTTGGCATTGTTTCCATGTCGGAGGTATGGCTTTTTGGCCGCAAGTCTTACATGAAGACCACTTTTGACCAGAATTCTCTGGACAGTAAAAGGGAGTACCAGGATCCCACTGTTTTCTTCCAATTCTGACCTGATGGCACTGCTGGACATCTGATTGAGAACAGAAGTAAGCATGATGTGTCTTTCATCTGCCAAACTAAGTTTCCTTGGCTGACCACTGCAACTATGGTCCTCAACGTTGCCTGTTTCTTTGAGCTTCTTCAAAAGAGCTTGGACAGCACATCTGAAAACCCCTATCTGCCTTGAAATTTCTGCCTGGGAGAGACCTTGCAGATGCAGAATAACTGCCTTGTGTCTTGTTGCTGTGTTCAGTCTTGCCATGGTGTATGACGTTTGACCTTAAACTGTCTTCAGCAACCTCACCTTGTTGACTGAGTTTGGCTGTTCCTCACCCAGTTTTATTCCTCCTACAGTTTCTGTTAATGATTGTGTTTCAATCTACGTATTAAATTGATGATCATTAGCACCTGTTTAATCATACACCTGACTATATGGCTACAAAATCTCTGACTTTGTGCAAGTGTACCTAGAAGAACTGATGCTGTTTTGAAGGCAAAAGGTGGTCACACCAAATATTGATTTTATGTAAATTTTTCTTTTCACTCACTATCATTTTATTAATTGATAAAAATAAACTATTAACATGTCTATTTTTAAAAGCATTCTTATTTTACATAATTTCTTCACACATGCCTCCCTAGACTCAGAGGCCCCCTTACTCCTGTGTGTGGGAACTTGATCAGAGATGCACAAACCCAACAGTGTAACAAATGAAGAAGTGAGATTTATAACTTTAGTTTGTAAATATGGAAGCCGATTACTTTCAGGTAATTTGAAACTTCCATGGTAATGTTAAAAACTTTGTATTGTTCCTGATAGGAAATACTCCTTGGATGATCTTCTCACCAATGTCATGATCTACTGGCTGACTGGATCCATCACATCTTCCATGAGGTTCTACAAGGAAAACTTCACCCGGGATTACAACCGAACTCCAGACACCAAGTAATCTAGATTATGATGATGGGTGGTTAGTGGGGGATGTAGTTGAAGCTGGAAGGAAGATTGGACAGGATTAGAGGATCTCAAATCTAATGTCACAAAATGCAGTGTTGAGTCATAGAGGACACAAAATCCCAAAAGGCAAAATCTAGTGTTAATGGTACTTAGCTGACAAGAACAGCAGAGGAAAAGACAGGGGTGTAGTCATATCTGTATAGATAAATGTAGGCAAGCAATGCAGAAAAGCCAGTAAGATACTAGGTTGTAGAGGAAGAGATATTAGCAGCAAAGGGAAGTTCTAACACCATTTACAGGTCACTAATTAGGCCTCATCTAGTGGACAGTTCTGGAGACATTGAGGCTGATCTACTAAAAAAACTAGAGCAATTGTAGAGCAAATCAACTACCCCATAGGGGGGAAGTAATCACCCCAAACCCTCATTGATTTAGGTGGAACTTTTAACACATTCAGTGTAAATTGATTGGATTATTAAACGGGAGGAGATAAATGTTATCATTGATTTTATCTCAAAGTTTTCCACTGAAGTTTATGGGCAAATGTGGCAATAAAAAACAGTCATTAAAGGTATAGTAATAGTTAAAATGTAAAAAAAAAAAAATGTTGTAGGGTTTATCCCACTGAGTAAAACAAGAGTACTCCCACTGCTGAAAGGTGTTTCATTCAAAAGTTATTAATTTTCAAAGTTGCATTTTTTAGGTGCAATATCACAGTGGCCTGAAATTGTACAGTGGCACTGTTGCTACACCATCCTATGGAGATTTATGGTCCCGGGACCAGAGCTGTCCATAGGATGGTGTAGCAACAGCGCCACTGTACAATTTCAGGCCACTGTGATATTGCACCTAAAAAATTCAACTTTGAAAATTAATAACTTTTGAATGAAACACCTTTCAGCAGTGGGACTACTCTTGTTTTACTCAGGGGGATAAACCCTACATTTTTTTTACATTTTAAGTATTACTATCCCTTTAAAATGCAGTGGAATCGAGACCAAATCAGCCACATAGTACATCGAGCACCATATGTACAAAGAAAACTAGGGCAATCCTGGAGCAAACCAACTGCACTACATGGGGCCAATAAAACTCATCATATATATGTGTTGGAGTCCTCTCTACCATTCAATGGATAAATGACTCAATTAAATAAATAGGAATTTGTCTTTTTCTCCTATGGGGATCTTGGTTTACACCAGAATTATCCAATTCCTCTTTATACATCCGTCTTAGGGCTCGATTCTATTACCCGCGCTAAAACCGGCGTTACAAGAAAAACAAGTAGCGCAAATTTTGCAAACCTGTGTTACGTCGGTATTCTTTTGCAGAACCACGGTAAAACAAAACTGGCATAGAATCAGATGCCAAGGTAGTGGAGCCTGTTACAATCTTAGTCCGAGCCATAAAGATAGTAATTATAGACCTATATGAGTCAAAATTCGGTATGATTGTGTCCAAAGAGCAGAAGTAGTGGATACAGTAATCTGCTTTCCCTTTGTTAGTGATCGAGGCTTAATGTATGTATGTATGTATGTCTTTATTTATATGGCGTCCCACAGTGTACGCAGCGCCTTACAATAGACATATGTTACAATAAATAAGAGGGGATGAAATAAGTGCGACATTCATAGAAACAATGGGAGAGAGGTCCCTGCCCCAAGGAGCTTACAGTCTAAATGGGTAAAAGGAGACATACAATGGGGTAAGAGGGTGTTAAGTGCTGAGATTACAAGTGCTGAGTTTGGCCAAAGGTAGTGCATGGTCCTAGTGCTCCAGAAGATACGATATCAGGGTAGACTTAAAGACAGAGGGGGATTGTTCTAGATGTAAGGAGAGGGGATAGAGCAGCTGTGTAAGAGTCTCAAGCTTATTTTGTTATAAATCCATGGCAAATTCAAACAGGAAAACTTGTGTGATATTCCCTTACTGGTATTTCTGAAAGCGGCTGTACAACCTCCGTGTGTGGTACAGTGCATGTGTCCTTATCGCATTAAACATCCGCTCCTAGCGATGAATCAGAGGAATCCCCAATTTGCAGTTAATTACAAATGTAGCAAGACGTGTCCTTGTGTGACCCCTGGGTTCTAACACAGAACGGTCACTACCAGAACAACAAAGTTATGAATGAAACTCTACCTCAGATAAATGTACAAACTTAATGCAAGCATCATATACATACCTGGGAACTCTCGGGGTTTAGACCCAAATCTCAGGGTGAAGGGCCAAGTTCTCAGGGTGACAGAGGGCTGTGATACCTATTAAAAAATTGCCACCATTAAATGTTTCTTTAGTATCTAAATTGGTGCCATTTGTACCAGAAAAGCAGTAGGACATGTCCTGCTGGTCTTGTTTGTGTTTAGGCAGTGACATCTCTAAGTTGTAAAGGTTCCTTGCAGACCGATTGGAGCACCTCCGAGTTAAAGCAAGCAGGTACTATCGCATAAAATCTATATTATAGGAAGCTTTAAGGGTTAATATTCCAAAGATCTCAGGGTCAGCTCATTTGGAAAGTTCCCAGGTATAATCATATATTAATAGTATGGCAATCTCATTTGGGAATCTAAGTAAACTATAGTACGGGACGCCTGTACATAGCATGTAGTATTTAATGTGGCAGAGAACAATAAGTGTATAATTGTGGTTATGTTCTACATGTGTTACAGCATAGAATGTTATTTAACCCCAAAATATGTTGAGTAAAGTAACTCCTTGGTAAAAAAAATCCGGGTAATAGGAATCAGGATTCCTCTGTATTGTGCGGCTGTTCGTAGTCCCGCTGACTATCTCTGCATTAATTATGTGTATTCCAGTTATTCATACCCGAAGTAACCATAAGGAAAACATTGTTTTATGCGCTTGATATTCTACATCTACATACAGCAGTAGGGATCTAAATACGCTTTATATTACTCGGAATGTATTCCATAATCCATGTTTCTCATTCATTATATGTAGTGTTGAGCGAGCACCCCGATGCTCGGGTGCTCGGGTGCTCTGACCGAGCACCCCCTGAGGCTCGAGTGCTCGGCCGAGCACCTGAGCCCCATTGACTTCAATGGGGCGACACCAGGCACCCCCTGCTCTGATGAGGGGAGGGTGCCTGGTCAATGCCCCCTTCATCTCCGCTATGCCCCCTTCATCTCCGCTATGCCCCTCTTCCACAATGTGCCCCTTCATCTCCGCTATGCCCCTCTTCCACAATGTCCCCCTTCATCTCCTCTATGGCATAGAGGAGATGAAGGGGGACATTGTGGAAGAGGGGCATAGCGGAGATGAAGGGGCACATTGTGGAAGAGGGGCATAGCGGAGATGAAGGGGGACATTGTGGAAGACGGGCATAGCGGAGATGAAGGGGGACATTGTGGAAGAGGGGCATAGAGTCTATGCCCCTCTTCCACAATGTCCCCCTTCATCTCCGCAATGCCCCCTTCATCTCCGCAATGCCCCCGTACCTCCAGTCCCTGGTGGTCCAGAGGAGCGTCTTCAGATCTGTGCCTCTTCCGGCACAGATCCCCGCCACCCGAACATGGCGGGCGAGCACATGGCGGTACTCGACGAGTACCGCCATGTGCCGGGCAGAGCGATGCTCGAGCCGATCCGAGCATCGGCCGAGCACGCTCGCTCATCACTAATTATATGTCATGCACAGGGAACCCCTTAATGCTGTTACTATCCTAATAAACCAACACAAGGTCTCCTAAGAGGATAAGACATACCCCAAGAACAGAAGAGGGCACAGAGAGAGACATATGAATAGAATTCCTAATAACCTCATAGTAATGGATACTGTGTCCGCTTGCCAGCGCATTCTCCCCCAGTATTCCACACAATACCCTCCTCCCATTATCATATAACATCCTGAAGTAAGGTACAGGGTATTAAATATCAAAAATGTGATCAAGAAAATGTAGATATGTTGAATACTGGGGGAGGATGCTGTGCAATGCGATGGAGACCCGCGATGTATGGGACCTGTATTAGATACAATACAATGTGCTGGAAACACGCTAAGCAAGTTTGCCTATGGGAGCATGTAATACAGTAGTAAAACTGGAAAGGGAAAGGTCACCTAATGATCCTGAGAACGTGTTCTCTGTTGTAACATACTACCACCCTGCTGTGGAATGTGGTGGAGACCCGCGATTGATGACTCCCGTATAAATCACAATATATGTTCCTAGGTTTGGATAGATGTACCTTGCGAAGTGCTTATATGTGTCCTAGACATCACTAAGTGCCCCATAGTGGGGAAAAGGTAGAACTGCGGGCGATACGATAAGCCTTGAATTCAAATAAGGTAACACATCTTAATGTGGCTCTGTTGCTACACCATCCTATGGAGATTTATGGTCTGCAGACCAGAACAGTCCATAAATGGTGTAGCAACAGCGCCACTGTAAATTTTCAGGCCATTGTGATATTGCACCTAAAAAAATCAAGTTTGAGCTGTTATAATTTTTTAATAAAATATCTCTCAGTGGTGGGAGTACCCTTGTTTTACTCAGGGGGATAAACCCTACAACATATATTTTTTTACATTTTAAGTATTACTGTCCCTTTAAAGGCAGAGACTTGTGATTGTTCCCACTAATCCCGGCTCTCCCTTAGTTGACAGGTCACCAATCTGGTGATCTTCAGTCTTCTGGGACCGTATCTGCTCATTGTTAGCAGATAACTGTGCAAGACGCTGGGTCTTTTTGCATTTCTCAGAACTAAAAGTTCTTTTGAACAGGGGGACACACTGAATGCAGTTGAGGCTTCAGAAAATCTCAGTCCTGGAATTGGCTGCACTTCCTGTCGCATGTTAATGGAAGTATTTAAATAAAGTTGTGGCCTGTTATCCCCAAGCGATGTATCTGTGTTTATTAGGGAGGATCATGCCCTTTCCTTATGACACGTTGTGTGTAAAAGGGACTGTGGGCTTTTATACCAAACCAACCAACTGCACGTAAATTATATAAACAGGGGTTTTAACCTCTTAAATACTGGAATGGTCTCCAACAGATTGCTTCTCCATGCCCTGGCGACTTCTCTAGCATTGTAAGGGTTAAAAGATCTGTTTAAATCAATGGGAATTTAGGAAATTTTTATTGGTCCGTTTGCTGCATTAGACTGCCCAAGAATTACTCCATCTTCTTCATGCTTATGGCCCAATTACTTTGCAATCAATACATAACATCTAGTCTTCTCTTAAAGGGATAGTAATACTTCGTTTTAACTTTATTTTATTTTGTAGGCATTAAAAAAACATGAAGAATGATATAAGTCTTATCTCTCACACCTTTATGGTTTGAGAGATATTCACAAGCAAAGTGTCCCCCTCCCTCCCCTTTTACTGATGTAACACTGCTCAGTCAGATCAGAAGGGAGGTGCCCAGGTAGACTGCAGAGAGGGACAATCTTCAATTAAGATAAGGGAAAAACCTGAAAAGCTTCTCAAAGTGGGCAGGACTTTCATTGTTCTCATAGGAAGAAGATTGTCCCCTTCTGTTATCTGTCTGGTCTATGGACTGGATTCCACATCTGAGAAGAGAAGGCTTACACTAGGTAAAAGGGGGGCAGGGCTTTCATTGTTCTCATAGGAAGAAGATTGTCCCCTTCTGTTATCTGTCCAGTCTATGGACTGCATTCCACATCTGAGAAGAGATGGCTTACACTAGGTAAAAGGGGGGCAGGGCTTTCATTGTTCTCATAGGAAGAAGATTGTCCCCTTCTGTTATCTGTCTGGTCTATGGACTGGATTCCACATCTGAGAAGAGATGGCTTACACTAGGTAAAAGGGGGGCAGGTCTTTCATTGTTCTCATAGGAAGAAGATTGTCCCCTGCTGTTATCTGTCTGGTCTATGGACTGCATTCCACATCTGAGAAGAGATGGCTTACACTAGGTAAAAGGGGGGCAGGGCTTTCATTGTTCTCATAGGAAGAAGATTGTCCCCTGCTGTTATCTGTCTGGTCTATGGACTGGATTCCACATCTGAGAAGAGATGGCTTACACTAGGTAAAAGGGGCAGGGCTTTCATTGTTCTCATAGGAAGAAGATTGTCCCCTGCTGTTATCTGTCTGGTCTATGGACTGGATTCCACATCTGAGAAGAGATGGCTTACACTAGGTAAAAGGGGCGGGAGGGGAAACTTTGCTTGTGAATATCTCTTAAACCATAAAGGTTTGAGAGATAAGACTTATATCATTCTTCATGTTTTTTTAATTCCTACAAAATAAAATAAAGTTAAAACAAAGTATTACTATCCCTTTAAAGGAGAAGCAACACTTCCTAACAATAACCCCCAATTACCGTACAATGATTGCTATGAATTTTGCCCTTGCTCCCTTATTCACGAGGTAATATCTTTAGTCAGTCTTGGAAGTCAGGTGCACAATGGTGGCCATGACAGTTGCTGGCAAGTTTCCCAGCTGAAGCAGAAAGTGCATGAGGGCAGCTCAAATCATCTGGTTTTTCACGGTTAAAGGGATAGTAATGTTTCAACAACAGCAGCTCCAAGTAATCTTCATAGTGTTTGAGCCGTGGAGAGTGTTATTTCAGTACTGTCAGAGTTCTAGTTACATAGTAGTTCAAGTTGAAAAAAAGACTTGCGTCCATGACGTTCAACCCTTTTCCTATTCTTGTTTACCGCTGTTGATCCAAAAGAAGGCAAAAAAAATCCTTATTTCAGCAATTTCTAATTCGGCTTTAAATGGGGGAAAAAATCTTTCTTGATTCCAAATGGCAGATTTCTCCTTGGATCAACAAGCACTAAATAAATATTAATCCCAATACTAACGTACATAGCCGTCTATGTTCTGCTCTTTTAAAAAAGTATCCAGGCCTTTTTTAACTCTTTCAGTGCCATAGGGGCAATCAACACATTACTTTGAAATGTGTTGTTTACCCCTCTGCACTGAAAGGGTTAAGTGCCTCTAATGTATTCGATAGCACCACCTCCTCAGGCAGTGAATTCCATACCTTTATTGTCCTTACTGTAAAGAAACCCTTCCGCTGTTGTAGATTAAATCTCCTTTCCTCAGGTCTAAGCGGGTGGCCCCTTGTCCTGTGTACTGTTCTGTTAATGATCAGGTCTTTGGAGAGCCCTTTGTATGGGCCCTGAACATATTTATATAGTGTTATCATATCCCCTCTAAGACGCCGTTTCTCTAGTGTGTACAAGTTTAACTTTTCTAGCCTTTCTTCATAACTAAAACTTTCCATTCCCCTTACTAGTTTTGTAGCCCTCCTCTGCACTTTCTCTAGTTCAATAATGTCATTTTTCAGAAAGGGCGCCCAAAATTGAACAGCATATTCTAGGTGGGGTCTTACCACGGACCTGTAAAGAGGCATAATAATATCTTCCTCCCTTGAGTCAATACCCCTTTTAATACATGACAATATCTTATTGGCCTTTGCAGCTGTCAGCTGGCACTGCACACTACTGCTAAGTCTATTGTCTACCATTACTCCTAAATCCTTTTCATTTGTAGATTTATCCAGAGAAACGCCATTTAAACTATATGTTACATTTGTATTATTATACTCAAAATGCATAACTTTACATTTATTTAATATTGTAGGCATACAAAAAATATGAAAAACTATGTAAGGCTTATCTCTCAAACTTTTATGGTTTGAGAGATATGCCTCACTAAGTTACATTTTCTTGCCTGTTTGAACAGAACAGAAGTCAGCACTCTAGCTGACAGCTGCAGAATCCGGTCATTTCACCGGATGGAGGCTTTTCAGCAGAGCCGAAAACGCTTGATCTAAACAATAATACTTTATTGGAACGGTCTACAAAGTGTGTATCACGGTGCCCGTGATTGCCTCTATGAGATATTGCTATTCAGCTACATTGTTACTGCCTAGCTGTCGCTCTACGCTGAGTCGCTGTTCTTATAGGTCACTATGTTGGTGATGTCATCTCTCCGCCCATCTGCCAGGCCTTTTAAACCTCAGCATGTCTCATTACCGTTACCCTTTCGTGGTGTACCTAAGCCTAGTGCTGTGTTGGTCCATTGCTGTTCCTGTGTCCTACTCCTGCTACGTCTGACTACCCCGATCCGGCTCTGACTCTTGGCTACGTCTGACTACCTGATCCGGCTCCGACCACTGGAGACGTCTGACTACCCGATCCGGCTCTGACCCTTGGCTGCCTCTGGTTCTCTCTCTGTTGCACTCCGATTGTGATTCCTTGTCTCGGTTAGGAATCCTTGCTGCCTGTGCCTTCCTCCCAGCGCTTGCTTCCGCTAGCAGTGCTTGTCGGCCAGTCCATGTACTGACCTCCCGTGGCCGTCCCGGTTTGTGTGTTGCCTCACCTAGCCTCAGTATCGGTTACCTTGTTGACTGTATACCTAGCATTTGGGTATTGTTGCAATGTCGCTGCCTGTGAGAGTTCCCAGGGCCATTCCGTTACTGCTTGCCTGCCTGGTGAAGTGTGAGGAAAGTGAGTTCACTGTTCCTCCCTGGTCTCGTGAAGGTGTGCCACTCTTGCTGCCATATTTGTGTCACTCATTACTGCCACTGTTGTGTCATTTGCTGCTTCCATCATTGTGTCATCATTACTGCCACTATTGTACTTAATAAAGTTTTACCTTAAGTTCATCTGTACTTTTCAGTGTTATTTCCTAGTCACTCCGTGACCATGAATAGTGTTGAGCGAGCATGCTCGGCCGAAGCTCGGTCCGGCTCGAGCATCGCCCTGCTCGGCACATGGCGGTACTCGTACGAGTACCGCATGTGCTCGCCCGCCATGTTCGGGTCTCCTCCCCGCACGTTTCGCGGCTGCTGCGCAGCCAATAAACGTGCAGGGAGGCTCTGACATCAGTGTAATGCCAGCAGCCATGTTGGCTGCTGGCATTACACTGATTGGCTGGCCAGAACCCGTGATCGGGTGCTGTATAGCACCTGACCAGCGAGTTCGGCTCAGTCTTAGCCAGGGAGAGATGAGGATAGGAAGGGAAAGTCAGTGTAGGGAGAAGACAAGCAATTGTGAAAAAAAAAAAAAGACCCAAAAGTCCTTTTTAGGATTACTGTGTGTGGGGGCAGCAGTTTATTTTGTGTGGGGGGAAAAAAAAAAAAAAAAAAACTTCATATATTCTGTTTAGTGTGCAAAGTTGCAGATTAGAGCACATTCTGTTTAGTGTGCAAAGTTGCAGATTAGAGCACATTCTGTTCAGTGTGCAAAGTTGCAGATTAGCAGCACATTCTTTTTAGTGTGCAAAGTTGCAGATTAGAGCACATTCTGTTTAGTGTGCAAAGTTGCAGATTAGCAGCACATTTTGTTTACTGTGCAAAGTTTCAGAATAGGAAAACATTCTGTTAAGTCTTCAAACTGTAAAATATCAAAGTCACATATTCCATTCACTGTGCGTCGCCGCATTTAAGAAGCAAATTCTGTTTACTGTGCAAAGTTTCAGAATAGGAAAACATTCTGTTAAGTGTTCAAACTGTAAAATATCAAAGTCACATATTCCATTCACTGTGCGTCGCCGCAGTTAAGAAGCAAATTCTGTTTACTGTGCACAGTTTCAGAATAGGAAAAAATTCTGTTAAGTCTTCAAACTGTAAAATATCAAAGTCACATATTCCATTCACTGTGCATCGCCGCAGTTAAGAAGCAAATTCTGTTTACTGTGCACAGTTTCAGAATAGGAAAACATTTTGTTAAGTCTTCAAACTGTAAAATATCAAAGTCACATATTCCATTCACTGTGCGTCGCCGCAGTTAAGAAGCAAATTCTGTTTACTGTGCACAGTTTCAGAGGAACATGACATCTTGTGCCCTGATTGACAACCTCTAGAGGGTACCCAATCACAAGAAGATGACAGAGGTGAACGGCATTTAAGGTCAAAGGAAGTGGATGATGATGATGATGAGACACAGTTGCCATTACATCAACCACTATTACTGTCTCAAGACCTTGATGAGGAGGATGATATACAGTTGTCAATGACTGAGTATGTGGTGGGATCAAGACATGAGGAGGATGATCAGAGTGAGGAAGTGGAGGAGGACTTGGTGGACGATGAGGTGACTGACCCCACCTGGGAAGGTGTAGAGCCGAGCGATGACAGCAGTCCTGAGGGTGAGCCATCTGCAGCACCGCAACAGGCTGGAAGAGGCAGTGGTGTGGCTACAGAAAGAAGGCGGACCGCACCAAACCGGCCCGCAAATGTTCCACGGAGCACCCCCTTGCGTAAATCTCCCTTGCCAAGGGGTAGGTGTTCCGCGGTATGGCGTTTTTTTAAGGAAAGTGCGGACGACAAAAGAATTGTAGTTTGCAACCTGTGCCACACCAGAATGAGCCGAGGCATGAACACTAGAAACCTCACCACCACCAGCATGATCCGACACATGGCATCCAAGCACCGTAATAAGTGGGAGGAACGCCTGGATCGCCCATCTGTGTCTGCAGGCCACACCACTGCCTCCTCTTCCCCTGTTTTTGGTGCCGGCCAATCGCCTGTCGAAGGCGCAGGCCCGCATACCTCCCGCCCTGCACCTGTACCATCTGAAGCACCATCAGCGACCACATCCACTTCCCTGTCCCAGCGCAGCGTCCAAATGTCGTTACCCCAGGCATTTGAGCGCAAGCGAAAATACCCAGCCACCCACCCACAGGCCATAGCACTAACCTCACACCTTTCCAAATTACTGGCCATCGAAATGCTGCCATTTAGGCTTGTGGAGACTGAGTCCTTCCGCAGCCTGATGGCAGCAGCTGTCCCTCGGTACGCGGTCCCCAGCCGCCACTACTTTTCCCGGTGTGCCATCCCCGCATTACACCACCATGTGTCCCGTAACATCACCCGTGCCCTGACCAACGCAGTTACTGGGAAGGTCCACTTAACGACTGACACATGGACAAGTGCTTGTGGCCAGGGACGCTACATTTCCCTGACGGCACACTGGGTGAATGTCGTGGAGGCTGGGAGCGACTCGGACCCTGGGATGGCACAGGTGCTACCCACGCCAAGGATTGCGGGCCCTACCTCCATCAGGGTTTCCGCCAGCACCTACGTTATTGGCTCCTCCTCCTCCTCCGTTTCCACCTCCGAATTCTCTGCGCGCAGTGCCACTCACCCATCAGCCGGTAGCTGGAAGCAGTGTAGCACTGCAGTGGGGAAGTGTCAACAGGCCGTGCTGAAGCTGATCTGCCTTGGGGACAAACAGCACACGGCCTCAGAGCTGTTGCAGGGGATTAGTCACCAGACCGAGCAGTGGCTCTCGCCACTCAACCTGCAACCAGGCATGGTTGTGTGTGATAATGGGCGTAACTTGGTGGCGGCTTTGGAGCTCGGCAAGCTCACACACGTACCATGCCTAGCGCATGTATTTAATTTAGTGGTTCAGCGATTTCTAAAAACCTACCCCAATTTGCATGATCTCTTGACCAAGGTGCGCCACGTGTGTGCACATTTCCGTAAGTCATCTACAGCTTCAGCCGGCCTGTTGAAGCTGCAGCAGCGCTTACAATTGCCAGCTCACCGGCTGCTGTGTGACGTGAGCACGCGCTGGAACTCCACCTTCCACATGTTGTCCCGGCTTTGTGAGCAGCAGAGGGCAGTAGTGGAGTACCAGCTGTTACACGGTCGTCGCCTCTCCGTTCAACTTCCTGTAATCAGAAGTGAGGAGTGGGAATGGATGTCAGACCTCTGTGAGGTTTTACGCAATTTTGAGGAATCGACACAGATGGTGAGCGGCGATAACGCTATTATCAGTGTAACCATCCCACTTCTGTGTCTACTGAAACGCTCGCTGCTCACAATTAAAACTGACGCTTTGCATGTGGAAGAGGTGGAAATGCGGGAGGAAGAGCTTACACAAGGTGATAGCCAGAGCACCCTCACTTCGTCTTCTCAGCGACAATTGGAGGAGGCGGAGGAGGAGGAGGAGGAGGAGGAAGACACGGTTGCCTCCGCTACAGAGGGTAGCCATGGAACTTTAGTTCCATCTCTTCAGCGTGGGTGGGCAGAAGAGGAGGAAGAGGATGAGGAGATTGAGAGTCATCCTCCTGGTGAGGACAGCGAAATCTTGCCTGTTGGTACTCTGGCACACATGGCTGACTTTATGTTAGGCTGCCTTTCCCGTGACCCACGCGTTATACGCATTTTAGACAACACGGATTACTGGGTGTTCACCCTTCTGGACCCCCGCTACAAAGAGAATTTCTCATCTCTCATTCCTCCGGTGGAGAGGACAAGCAAAATGGTGCAATACCAGAAGGTTCTTGTTGAAAAATTGCTCCAAAATTTTCCATCTGACAACGCTGGCGGCAGAGTACGTGCTACCTTGGCCAACAGAGAAGGGGAGAAAAGGGGAGCACACAGCAGTTCCGACAAAGGCAGGGCAACACTCTCCAAGGCGTGGGACACCTTCATGACACCCCGCCAGCACCCTCACCCTGATGCGCAGCCTAGTGTCACAAGGAGGGAAAAGTTTTGGAAGATGGTGAAGGAGTACGTAGCAGACCGTGTCAGCGTCCTCAATGATCCCTCTGTGCCTTACAACTACTGGGTGTCCAAGCTGGACACGTGGTATGAACTGGCACTCTACGCCTTGGAGGTGCTGGCCTGCCCTGCCGCCAGCGTTCTGTCTGAGCGGGTATTTAGTGCTGCTGGTGGCATCATAACAGATAAGCGTATCCGCCTTTCCACCGAAAATGCTGATAGGTTGACACTTATAAAAATGAACAAGGCCTGGATTTCCCCTGACTTCTCCACTCCACTGGAGGAAAGCCCCGGAGGAACATAAAGTGACTTTATATATGTTATTTACAATGATGGGAATACTCTGTATTCCCATTCACCCCTTCCACCAAAAAAACGGGTATATGGTTGACTCTTAATCTTCTCATCCTCCTCCTCCTCTTCCATATGCCCTGTGATATAATTTTTATATAGGGCCAGCTCACCAGCGGGCCCTGTTTGACAATTTTTGTATAGGTCAGCTCACCAGCGGGCCTTCTCATATAATGTTTTATTGGGTCAGCTCTCTAGCGGGCCCTCTCATATAATGTTTTATAGCATCAGCTCACTAGCGGGCCTTCGCATATAATGTTTAGGATGGTCAGCTCCGCAGCAGACCCTCACCCATAATGTTTTGGATGGTCGGCTCAGCGCACGTTTCCCTCTTAATCATGGCCCCAGTTCAGAAAAATCGAGGAAATTTTTGGGAGAATTTGCCTTTGCGCACGTTTCACTCTTAATCATGGCCTCAGTTCAGAAAAATCAAGGAAATTTTTGGGAGAATTTGCCTCTGTGCACGTTTCCCTCTTAATCATGGCCTCAGTTCAGAAAAATCGAGGAAATTTTTGGGAGAATTTGCAGATGATATACAAGTAAATATACAGCAAATACTGTTTGGTAACAATTTTTCGCCTAAAGTCGTTTTTATCTGCCTTTTTGTGTGTTTTACGGTCAGTCTGTAAAAATGGCATACTACGGGCGAAAGATCGTTCCCAGCAGCGATGTTGGAGTCCAAGATGCATCCAGACATCCTCCCTATGCTGCCCCTGAACCATTTCTGTGGTGTTTCCATCATTTTCTGCCCTTTTCCTATGGACCAGGCACCCTCCCCTCATCAGAGCAGGGGGTGCCTGGTGTAATGCTCGAGTCCTCCCATTGACTTCAATGGGGCTCGGGTGCTCGGCCGAGCACTCGAGCCTCCGGGGGTGCTCGGTCAGAGCACCCGAACACCCGAGCATTGGGGTGCTCGCTCATCACTAACCATGAACACTGACAGTACTGACAACAGTGGTGGGCAGTCGCTGAATATCATGTCCAGGATGGACATGCAGGAACAAAGTCTCGATCAGTTGTCGGTAGTGTTGCAGACACTCCTAGACCGAACTGTGCATTTGGACAAAGTTGGGCAACCACTGATGGCCTCCTCAGTATCGGCATCAGTAACAACCACTCAGGTGGAAAATACATGTTACAAAGGCTTGTTTGGTACGGCGCCACTTCCCCTAAGATACAATGGGGATCCCACGCTGTGTCGTGGGTTTATCAACCAGCTCGGAATTTTTTTGGAACTGGTACCTCATGCATTTCAATCCGAAAGAAGCAAAGTAGGCTTCATGATTTCACTGTTGACTGGCAAAAAGTTGGCATGGGCCAATCTGGTATGGGAGATGGCTAAACCCATAACCTATGATTTCTTTCAATTCACTGAGGCCTTCCAAAGGGTTTTTGATGTCCCTGGTCGGTCAATCTCTGCTGCAAAAAAATTGATGACAATCCAGCAGGGCACCCGCACGATAGCAGAGTATGCTATAGAATTTCTCACATTAGCGGCAGAGGTTAGCTGGAACAATGAGGCTCTGGTGGCAGCCTTCTCACAGGGACTGAATGATACTATTAAAGATGAAATAGCAGCTCGTGAACTACCAGTGAACTTGGATCAATTAATTTTGTTCATCATACTAACTGACACCCGCATAAGAGAAAGGTCCACTTATAAGAACAACAGGCCAAGGCATGAGTTGTGTTTAGTACCAAACAGAGGGCTCCCACCCATGCCTCCCTCACCTCCCTTGCCACCTAACGTGGAGGTTAGTAAGGCTGAACCTATGCAGGTTGGCTTTACACATTTGTCCAGGGAGGAGCGATCCGTCCGCCATAGAGAGGGTCTATGCCTGTATTGTGGGAAGGCTGGACACATGCTACGAGGTTGTCCGGTGCATCCGGGAAATGCACGCACCTAGGATCTCTAAGGGGACAGATCCTAGGTGGAGTCATCCGGTCCCCAGATCAGGATCTAAGCAAGCCCATTCTTCTTGTGGCGATTTCTTGAACTAACTCCTCAGTGGCTACCCCAGCCCTGATCGATTCTGGTGCTGCTGGTTATTTTATTGATGGTGAGTTCGTGAATAGACACAATACTCCTGTGATACCCCGTGACTCTCCATTGGCTGTAGAAGATATTGACGGTCGTCCACTTGAGCCTTCTCATGTCACACATGAAACCTGTCTTCTGTCTCTAAGGGTAGGAGCTCTCCATGTGGAGACTCTGCAATTTCAGGTTTTCCAGTCTCCACACCATGCCGTCATTTTGGGTTTCCCGTGGCTCCAGAGACATAATCCCAGAGTGGATTGGGAGACTTGTGACATAATATCATGGTCTGACTACTGCAAAGGGGCCTGTCTGCAGCAACCTATTAAATTATTGCGTACCTCCCCTCGTTACCCTCAGAGTACCAGTCTTTCAGTGAGGTGTTCTGTATGGGTGAGGCTAGCACCTTACCAGAACATAGGCCGTATGATTGTGCTATTAATTTAACGCCAGGCTCAGTACCTCCCAAAGGCCACACCTATCGGTAGAGGAGAATAAGGCCATGGAAGAGTACATTTCTGATGCATTATCCAGTGGCATAATTAGGAAGTCTTCCTCGCCCGCGGGGGCTGGATTTTTTTTTGTGAAGAAAAAGAATGGGGAGCTCAGACCCTGTATCGATTATAGAGGCCTGAACAAACTCTTGGTAAAAAACGCTTACCCCATTCCACTAATTACAGAATTGTTCGACCGTCTAAAGGGCTCCTCTTTGTTCATGAAACTTGATCTCCGAGCAGCATATAACTTGATTAGAATCAAAGAGGGCGATGAGTGGAAGACCACTTTTAACACTTGGAGTGGCCATTATGAATATCTGGTCATGCCACTTGGGCTATGCAATGGTCCAGCGGTCTTCCAGGAGTTCATTAACGATATTTTGAGAAGTCTACTACAGTCCTGTGTAGTAGTTTACCTGGACGATATCTTGATAAACTCTTCTGATATCGAGACACATAAGAGAGATGTCATTTCTGTACTATAAAAACTGAGGGACAACAAATTATATTGCAAACTCGAAGTGCAAATTTCATAAAGACCAGGTGCCCTTCCTGGGTTACATTATTTCTGCCAGTGGAATTGCCATGGATACGGGAAAACTCACGGCAGTTTTGCAATGGCCACTTCCTGTGGGCCTGAAGGCCATACAAAGATTCCTCGGATTTGCGAATTATTATAGGAAATTCATTCGTAATTTCTCGACCTTGGTCAAAACCTTGACTGATTTAACTCATAAGGGTGCTAACCCATCAGTGTTTTCTCCCGAGGCCAACAATGCTTTTGAGGCCCTGAAGTCTGCCTTCTCGATGGCTCCAATATTAGTGCACCCTAACACCGCTTTACACTTTACCCTGAAGATGGATGCATCTGAGACAGGGGTAGGGGCAGTACTGTCTCAGAGAGCCGAGCCTGGCAAACCCCTGAAGCCCTGTGGATTTTTTTCCAAAAAAATTACGAGGGCCCAAAGCCTATATGACATAAGGGACCGTGAATTGCTTGCCATTATCCTTGAGCTTCGAAAATGACGTCACCTCCTGGAGGGGACCAAGGCTCCTATTTTGATCTTAATGGATCACAAGAAACTGACATACTTATCAGAGGCCAAAAGACTGTCACCTATACAAGCCAGATGGGCGTTATTCCTGTCTAGATTTAATTTTGTGGTTTCGTACCTCCCTAGGTCCAAGAATACTCGTGCTGACGCCTTGTCTAGACAGTTTGGTTCAGAGCGTGAGTCTGAAAATGAGCTAGTTTCGATTATCCCTCCTGATCGCATTTTGGCTACCATACGTACTAGCATTACTTCTCCTCTGGGCGAGGAGATCCTGGCCTCTCAAAGTAATGCTCCTGTTGAGAAACCCAGTGAAAAATGTTTTGTAGCTGACAATCTCCACACTAAGATACAGGAGGCCTACCATTCATCCAAAGCAGCTGGGCATATTGGTTGGGACCAACTAATTTGGTCAATTTCGCAGCTTTTCTGGTGGCCTAGTTTAAGGGCGGATTGTGTAGCCTTTGTAGAAGCTTGTTCCATGTGCGCCAGTGCCAAAGCTCCTAGGCATCTCCCTCTAGGATTGCTCCAGACTGTTCCTAATGGTGAATGCCCGTGGTCACACATTTCCTTAGACTTCATGGTGGAGTTGCCTAGATCCAAGGGCTGCACAGTCATACTAATGATCGTGGATCGATTCTCCAAAATGGCACATTTCGTTCCGCTTCCAGGACTACCCTCCTCTAAGGAATTGGCTGTGGTATTTGCTAGGGAGGTATTCAGGCTCCATGGAGTACCCCAGGTTGTGGTTTCGGATCGTGGAAGCCAGTTCGTATTGAGATTTTGGAGGGCCTTTTGTGACTAGATGGGCATCAAACTGCTATTTTCATCTGCCTACCACCCCCAAACTAATGGTGCTGCGGAAAGAGCCAATCAAGGGCTGGAACAATTCTTGCACTGCTTCGCTTCTGACCATCATAATTGGGTTGACCTGTTGCCATGGGCAGAGTTTGCCAGGAATTGTGCCATAAACTCTTCATTCGGGAGCTCTCCTTTCCTGATTAATTATGGCTTCCAACCTTCTCTGCTCCGGGATGCATTTCAGGCACAGGAAATTCCGGCTCTGGATGAGCATATGGAGCAGCTCTGCTCCACATGGGCACAGGTTCAGAATGCCTTACGTAGGTCCTCAGAGCGATACCAGAGAAACGCAGATCGCAGGAGGCGTCCTGCTCCTGTCTTTCAGGTGTGAGATAGAGTCTGGTTGGCCACCAAGAATCTGCACATGCAGGTGCCGTGTCATAAGATGGCTCCACGTTTCATAGGACCTTTCCGGGTACTCCGTAGAATAAACCCTGTGTCCTATGCCTTAGACCTCCCTAGGAATATGCGCATCCACAACATTTTTCATGTCTCTCTCTTGAAGCCACTGATCTGTAACAGCTACTCTTCCGCTCCTGTAGTCCCAGGTCCAGTGCGCATTCAGAATCAGGATGAGTATGAGATCCAAAGCATCCTGGACTCCCGCAGGGTCTGGGGGTGCATCAAATATTTTGTCCACTGGAAAGGTTATGGTCCAGAGGATCATTCCTGGGTAGACCAGAGTGATATTCACGCTCCTAGATTTTTGCTCAGTTTCCACATGAAATTTCCCAATAAGGTATGGTCTCCTCCACCGGGGGGAGATCGTTGAGTGGGGGGTACTATCACGGTGCCCATGATTGCCTCTATGAGATATTGCTATTCAGCGACATTGTTACTGCCTAGCTGTCGCTCTACGCTGAGTCGCTGTTCTTATACGTCACTATGCTGGTGATGTCATCTCTCCGCCCACCTGCCAGGCCTTTTAAACCTCAGCATGTCTCATTACCTTTGCCCTTTCGTGGTGTACCTGAGCCTAGTGCTGTGTTGGTCCATTGCTGTTCCTGTGTCCTACTCCTGCTACGTCTGACTACCCGTTCCGGCTCTGACTCCTGGCTACGTCTGACTACCCGATCCGGCTCCGACCACTGGCGACATCTGACTACCCGATCCGGCTCCGACCACTGGCGACGTCTGACTACCCTATCCGGCTCTGTCCTTTGGCTGCCTCTGGTTCTCTCTCTGTTGTGCTCCGATTGTGATTCCTTGTCTCGGTTAGGAATCCTTGCTCCCTGTGCCTTCCTCTCAGCGCTCGCTTCCGCTAGTCAGTCCGTGTACTGACCTCCCGTGGCCGTCACGGTTTGTTTGTTGCCTCACCTAGCCTCAGTGCCGGTTACCTTGTCAACTGTATACCTAGCATTTGGGTATTGTTGCACTTCCTATTTCCTGCCAACTGTGTGTGTGGAAGTGCTCTGAACTGTCCTCCCATCTTGCCTGTGTGAGTTCCCAAGGCCATTCCGTTACTGCTCGCCTGCCTGGTGAAGGGTGAGGGAAGTGTGTCCACTGTTCCTCCCTGGTCTTGTGAAGGTGTGTCACTCATATGGTGTGTGTGGAGGTGCTCTGCACTGTCCTCCCACCTAGCCTGTGTGAGTTCCCAGGGCCTTTCCGTTACTGCTCGCCTGCCTAGTGAAAGGTGAGGAAAGTGAGTTCACTGTTCCTCCCTGGTCTCGTGAAGGTGTGTCACTCAACTGTGTGTGTGGAAGTGCTCTGCACTGTCCTCCCACCTAGCCTGTGTGAGTTCCCAGGGCCATTCCGTTACTGCTCGCCTGCCTGGTGAAGGGTGAGAAAAGTGAGTTAATTGTTCCTCCGTGGTCTCGTGAAGGTGTGCCACTCTTGCTGCCACGTTTGTGTCACTCATTACTGCCCTGTTGTGTCATTTGCTGCTTTCATCATTGTGTCATCATTACTGCCACTATTGTACTTAATAAAGTTTTATGTTAAGTTCATATGTACTTGTCAGTGTTGTTATTTCCTGGTCACTCCGTGACAGTGTGCTTGCAAACCAGGCACACTTTGTAGAGCGTTCTAATTAACTATTAATTTAAGTATTACTATCCCTTTAATTTTGTGTTATAGGCAAACACTGGTACATTTCTCCCTACACCCACTGGGAGATCATTAATAAACAAATTAAAAAGAAGAGGTCCCAGGACAGATCCCTGAGGCACTCCACTTATCACATTTCTCCAATCTGAGAACTTCCCCTTTACCATCACTCTTTGCATTCTATCTTTCAGCCAATATCCAATCCAGCAACAAACCAGTTAAATGGTACAGTAACCTTTTGTGTGGAACCGTATCAAATGCCTTAGCAAAGTCTAAATAGATCACATCAACCGCCGCACCCAAATCTATATTTTTACTCTAATGTCCAATAATAACTTTGTTGTTTTGTAGATTTAAAAAAAATAAATTGTGTGGCACAAATCCCATCTCTCAAACCTTTATGGTTTGAGAGATATTCACATCTAAAGTTCCCCCTCTCCTGAGGTCAGCTGTAAAGCTGACAGCAGGAGATCTGAGTCGGCCGACTCGAGGCGGCTCTTCAGCAGACCAGAAATAGCAATATTTAAGAAGAACTACCCCATTGGAATGGTCTACAAAGTGTGCTTTGTAGACCATTCCAATGAAGTAACTCTTTTCAAATATTGCTATTTTAGCTCTGCTGCACAGCCGTCGGCTAGTCCCAGGACCGGGATCTCCTTCTCTCAGTAGAGCGCTGATGTCAGGAGAATGAGAGGGAGGGGCGATCTGTAGAGAGATGGGATTTGCGCCACATAATTTATTTATAATTTTTTTAAATCTACAAAACACATAAAGTTATTATTTGACATTAATGTCCCTTTAAGTTAGTTTAACAAGACCTGTCTTTCACAAAGCCTTGTTGGCTCCTTCTTATGATATTCCTGTTCAAGATGAATATATTCCCTTAACAACACTTCAAACACTTTACTCACCACAGATGTCAACCTTACAGGTCTATTGGGCCCTTTGATCCCTTTTTAAATATGTGCACCGCATCTGCTTTATGCCAATTTGTGGGCACCATACCAGAAATGAAAGAATAGAAGAATTCAAGAGTAATTGAATGATAAAGTATCCCCCTCCCACCCCTTTTACCTAGTATAAGACACCTCCCCTCAGATGTGGAATCTGGTCACATGACCGGACAGATCACAGCAAGGGACAATCTTCTTACTGTGATCATAAGGAAAACCCTGCCCCCCTTGACAAGTTTTTCAGGTTTTTCCTTATGATCACTGAAGATTGTCCCTCTCTGTGATCCATCCGGACAGTCTTGCTGCTCTGAGGTGAGGAGTATTACATCAGTAAAAGGGGCGGGAGGGGGATACTTTATCATTCAATTACTCTTGAACTACAACTCTGACAGAATTGATATAACACTCTCCAAAGTCCAAATACTATGATGATTAATTAGAGCTGCTTTTATTGTGAAACATTACTATCCCTTTAAGATTATGATGTCCAGTGTACGGAATTTGAAGTTTTGTGGCCCTACTAGACCAGGACTGACCGCAGATTTTATCTCTTGAACCGAAGCACGCTGCCAGACTCATAGGGGCCATTAGGTTGCTCTGGCCATTATAAGGTAAATAGGGGAAAGGTTGTTTTTAGGAAGCTTTAGTTCCCCTTTACGCCATAATGGGTTAATGTAGAAAGATGAAGGATTAAAGAGACAGTAACGCTTAATATGTAAAAAAAAAAAATATTGTAGGGTATATCCCCCTGAGTAAAACAAGGGAACTCCACTGCTGAGAGGTGGGTTTCATTCAAAAGTTATTACAGCTCAAAGTTGAATTTTTAAGGTGCAATATCACAGTGGCCTGGATGGCTCTGAAGAAAAACATATGTAAGGTGGTGTAGCAACAGCGCCACTGTACAATTTCAGGCCGCTGTGATCCTTTATGTAAAAAATGCAAGTTTGAGCTGAAATAACTTTTGAATAAAACACATTTCAGCAGTGGGCGTATCCTTGTTTTAGTCAGGAGGATAGCCCTACAACATATTGTTTTTTTTATATTTTAACTATTACTATGCCTTTAAATCAGATTTGTTTAACTTTACGGCCCTTCTTTTCAGTGGACACTTTACAGAATCCTATTAACTGGCTGCTTTATCCTATAGGATTGGAGTGTACGTCCCCACGGGAATCGCTGCTTTCCCGAACGAGATGGTGCACGCTCCCCGTGTATGGGCCAAGGAGAAATTCAGGAACATCGTCACCTACACATACATGCCACGTGGGGGGCACTTTGCTGCCTTTGAGGAACCCGAGCTTCTCGCCCGAGATATCCAGAACTTCGTATCCAAGGTGGAGAAGATCTGAGAAGAGACAGAGAACACGGGCCTAATTGATCAAGCTAACGAGCGCAATTCTGGGGCGAATCGACTTCATCACAGGGTAGAAATGAGATGTCTCATTGATTTAAATGGAGCTTTCAAGGGGTTAAAAATACGTAAATATATGGGAATTATCAGAAGAGTCATATTAACCAAGTGGAGCAATTAATTTGCCCCAGAATTACACCGCTTTAGCCTGATAAGGTCCGTAGACACAATGTATAGGGCCGGATTTTCCATAAGGCAGAGTAGGCATCTGCCTTCAGGCGCACCCTACAGAGGGGCGCCTGCCATTGCAATCAATATATATATATTTTTTTTTTGTGGCATGGCTTGCCGCGCTGCGCCGCCCGCCGCATGGCAAGGTCTATGCCTCACAGACCTGTAAATGCTGAGCTCCCCCGGCTCTTTAGTAATGCAGATCGCTGGGAGATGACATCATCATGACATCATCTCCCAACGCTCTGCATTACTAAAGAGAAGACCACGTGGGAGCTCCAGCAGCTACAGGTCTGTGCAGAAGCACCGATCTCTCCTGCCGCTGGACCACCAGGGAGGTAGGAAACGGATTGGGGGGGGGGATGTGAGGCTTAATGTGGAGCTGATGGGGGCAATGTGGAGCTGATGGGGGCAATGTGGAGCTGATGGGGGGCAAAGTAGAGCTGATGGGGGGAGCTGATGGGGACAATATAGAGCTGATGGGGGGCAATGTGAGGGCAATGCTGAGATGATGGGGCAATATGAGGGCAATGTAGAGCTGATGGGGGCAATGTAGAGCTGATGGGGCAATGTAGAGCTGATGGGGGGCAAAGTAGAGCTGATGGGGGGCAATGTAGAGCTGATGGGGGGCAATGTGAGGGCAATGTTGAGATGATGAGGCAATGTGAGGGCAATATGGAGATTTGGAGCATTGTGGAGATGGCCAATTGCGGGGGGAGCTTCAGATTTCTGTGCCTACAGGTTTCTGACATGTAAGTCCGGCCCTGACAATGTATTATATTCTGTACGTCGAAGTGAAACAAGATGAATAAATACCTGCAAATCAACAGTGATATTTCATCTGTCTTTCTTAAAGGGGACTTAACATATTAAGCTTTCACAAGAGCATACAAAAATGCCAGTATGTTGTCATATAATTTTTTATTTGAAATAATGGATTATGAGATACCTGTCTTTATTTATTTGTCAGTTTATGTAGAATAGACATTACTTACTGACAGATACCAGGGGAGGGCTGGCCTGGGGGGCAAGGGGGATATATTGCTCCCCGGGCTGGTCATAAGTCTGGTCCAGCAGGCCGCTGCATCAGCCAGTTTCCGTCTTGCTGCTGTAAATGGATTAAACAGAGTGTACAGATCTACATGAGTATTTCCATTTCATTTGTAAGCTCTGTGGTATCACTAGTGTAGATCCATTTCAGTTGTAAGCTCTGTGATATCACTAGTATAGATCCATTTCAGTTATAAGCACTGTGGTATCACTAGTGTAGATCCATTTCAGTTGTAAGCTCTGTGGTATCACTAGTGTAGATCCATTTCAGTTGTAAGCTCTGTGGTATCACTAGTGTATCTCCATTTCAGTTGTAAGCTCTGTGGTATCACTAATGTAGATCCATATCAATTGTAAGTTCTGTGGTATCACTAGTGTAGATCCATTTCAGTTGTAAGCTCTGTGCTATCACTAGTGTAGATCCATGTCAGTTGTAAGCTCTGTGGTATCACTAGTGTAGATCCATTTCAGTTATAAGCTCTGTGGTATCACTAGTGTATATCCATTTCCGTTATAAGCTCTGTGGTATCACTAGTGTAGATCCATTTCAGTTGTAAGCTCTGTGGTATCACTAGTGTATCTCCATTTCAGTTGTAAGCTCTGTGGTATCACGAGTGTAGATCCATATCAATTGTAAGTTCTGTGGTATCACTAGTGTAGATCCATTTCAGTTGTAAGCTCTGTGGTATCACTAGTGTATCTCCATTTCAGTTATAAGCTCTGTGGTATCACTAGTGTAGATCCATTTCAGTTGTAAGCTCTGTGCTATCACTAGTGTAGATCCATTTCAGTTGTAAGCTCTATGGTATCACTAGTGTAGATCCATTTCAGTTGTAAGCTCTGTGGTATCACTAGTGTAGATCCATTTCAGTTGTAAGCTCTGTGGTATCACTAGTGTATCTCCATTTCAGTTGTAAGCTCTGTGGTATCACTAATGTAGATCCATATCAATTGTAAGTTCTGTGGTATCACTAGTGTAGATCCATTTCAGTTGTAAGCTCTGTGGTATCACTAGTGTAGATCCATTTCAGTTGTAAGCTCTGTGCTATCACTAGTGTAGATCCATGTCAGTTGTAAGCTCTGTGGTATCACTAGTGTAGATCCATTTCAGTTGTAAGCTCTGTGGTATCACTAGTGTATCTCCATTTCAGTTGTAAGCTCTGTCGTATCACTAGTGTAGATCCATATCAATTGTAAGTTCTGTGGTATCACTAGTGTAGATCCATTTCAGTTGTAAGCTCTGTGGTATCACTAGTGTATCTCCATTTCAGTTATAAGCTCTGTGGTATCACTAGTGTAGATCCATTTCAGTTGTAAGCTCTGTGGTATCACTAGTGTAGCTCCATTTCAGTTGTAAGCTCTCTGGTATCACTAGTGTAGATCCATTTCAGTTGTAAGCTCTATGGTATCACTAGTGTAGATCCATTTCAGTTATAAGCTCTGTGGTATCACTAGTGTAGCTCCATTTCAGTTGTAAGCTCTGTGGTATCACTAGTGTAGATCCATTTCAGTTGTAAGCTCTGTGGTATCACTAGTGTAGATCCATTTCAGTTGTAAGCTCTGTGGTATCACTAGTGTAGATCCATTTTAGTTGTAAGCTCTGTGGTATCACTAGTGTAGATCCATTTCAGTTGTAAGCTCTGTGGTATCACTAGTGTAGATCCATTTCAGTTGTAAGCTCTGTGGTATCACTAGTGTAACTCCATTTCAGTTGTAAGCTCTCTGGTATCACTAGTGTAACTCCATTTCAGTTGTAAGCTCTGCGGTATCACTAGTGTAGCTCCATTTCAGTTGTAAGCTCTGTGGTATCACTAGTGTAGCTCCATTTCAGTTGTAAGCTCTGTGGTATCACTAGTGTAGCTCCATTTCAGTTGTAAGCTCTGTGGTATCACTAGTGTAGCTCCATTTCAGTTGTAAGCTCTGTGATATCACTAGTGTAGATCCATTTCAGTTGTAAGCTCTGTGGTATCACTAGTGTAGATCCATTTCAGTTGTAAGCTCTGTGGTATCACTAGTGTAGATCCATTTCAGTTGTAAGCTCTGTGGTATCACTAGTGTAGATCCATTTCAGTTATAAGCTCTGTGGTATCACTAGTGTAGATCCATTTCAGTTGTAAGCTCTGTGGTATCACTAGTGTAGATCTATTTCAGTTGTAAGCTCTGTGGTATCACTAGTGTAGATCCATTTCAGTTGTAAGCTCTGTGGTATCACTAGTGTAGATCCATTTCAGTTGTAAGCTCTGTGGTATCACTAGTGTAGTTCCATTTCAGTTGTAAGCTCTGTGGTATCACTACTGTAGTTCCATTTCAGTTGTAAGCTCTTTGGTATCACTAGTGTAGATCCATTTCAATTGTAAGCTCTTTGGTATCACTAGTGTAGATCCATTTCAATTGTATGTTTTGTGGTATCACTAGTGTAGATCCATTTCAATTGTATGTTTTGTGGTATCACTAGTGTAGACCCATTTCAATTGTAAGCTCTTTGGTATCACTAGTGTAGATCTATTTCAATTGTAAGCTCTATTACTAGTATAGCTCCATTTAAAGGGATAGTAATGTTTCAAAATAAAAGCAGCTCTAATTAATCTTCATAGTATTTGGGCCTTGGAGAGTGTTATTTCAATACTGTCAGAGTTGTAGATCAAGAGTAATTGAATGATAAAGTTTCCCCCTCCCGCCCCATTTACTGATGTAACACTGCTCACCTCAGAGCAGCAAGGTGGTGTCCAGATGGCTTACTGAGAGGGACAATCTTCAATTAGCATAAGGAAAACCCTAAAAACCTGTCAAGGGAGGCAGGGTTTTCATTGTTCTGACAGTAAGAAGATTGTCCCTTGCTGTGAGCTGTCCAGTCAAGTGACCAGATTCCACATCTGAAGGGAGGTGTTTTACACTAGGTAAAAGGGGCGGGACGGGGAAACTTTATCATTCAATTACTCTTGAACTACAACTCTGACAGTATTTAAATAACACTCTCCATGGCCCAAATACTATGAAGATCAACTGGAGCTACTTTTATTTTGAAACATTTCTATCCCTTTAAATAGTAAGCTCTGTTGTATCACTAGTGTAGCTCTCTTTCAGTTATAAGCTCTATGGTATCACAAATGTAATGCAATTGCTACAATAAGTTCTGTGGTATCACTACTGTGGCCCCAATTCAGTTATAAGCTCTGTGGTATCACTAGTGTAGCTCCATTTCAGTTGTAAGCTCTGTGGTATCACTAGTGTAGATCCATTTCAGTTGTTAGCTCTATGGTATCACTAGTGTAGATCCACTTAGTTTGTAAGCTCTGTGGTATCACTACTGTAGCTCCATTTCAGTTATAAGCTCTGTGGTATCACTAATGTATCTCCATTGCAGTTGTAAGCTCTGTGGTATCACTAGTGTAGATCCATTTCAGTTGTAAGCTCTGTGGTATCACTAGTGTAGATCCATTTCAGTTGTAAGCTCTGTGGTATCACTAGTGTAGATCCATTTCAGTTGTAAGCTCTGTGGTATCACTAGTGTAGATCCATTTCAGTTGTAAGCTCTGTGGTATCACTAGTGTAGATCCATTTCATTTGTAAGCTCTGTGGTATCACTAGTGTAGATCCATTTCAGTTGTAAGCTCTGTGATATCACTAGTATAGATCCATTTCAGTTATAAGCTCTGTGGTATCACTAGTGTAGATCCATTTCAGTTGTAAGCTCTGTGGTATCACTAGTGTAGATCCATTTCAGTTATAAGCTCTGTTGTATCACTACTGTAGATCCATTTCAGCTGTAAGCTCTGTGGTATCAATAGTGTGGCCCCAATTCGGTTGTAAGCTCTGTGGTATCACTAGTGTAGATCCATTTCAATTGTAAGCTTCATGGTGTCACTTGCCTTACTTCCAAACATTAATGCCGGCTATAAAATTAACAAAAGCAGTGGGGTGGGACAATGGGCTGGAGAAATAGTAGATACAGGTCACTTGTTTGGAATTGCCCCCTAGGCCCAAAATTGCCAGCCCTCCCTGGCAGATACTAATAATATGCACTACCCTGACATCCTGGGATATTTCTATGGAACTCTAAGGGTTAAAAATAAAGTGATTTACATAGTTTGTGAGCTGTATGTGTCTTATGGACCGTTTTTCTCCGGTTATTAACATAAGTAGGAGGAATAGAAGGAACTTACATTGGAACTTTCAGGGTTGGACTCAGATCTCAGGGTGAAGGACCAAATTCTGATGGTGAGTAGAGTGCAGTGGTACCTACCACATGATCTGCACTAATTCACTGGGTGTTTTTAGCTTCTAAATTGGTTCCATTTCTGTCAGAATGACAGAGGTAGAAGTCCCGATTGTCTTGTTTGTGTGTTATAGATTAACCCCTTAAGGTCTGAAGGTCCTGGGGCTGGATTAACCTTAAAGGAGCAGTAAACTTTTTTTATGAAAACACATATTTTATAGAGCTTTTCCTGCTAAATAAAACAAGGTCACTCCCACTGCTGTCAGATGTTTTATTCAAAATTATAGCAGCTTAAATAACCAGGAAGTGAATTTACTGTGTTTACTTCCTGATAGTTATAACTGACAGGAAGTGACAGGCAGTTTCTATCACATTCTATGGAGAACTGTATGTCTCTGACTTTTCTGACTTTCCTCTCCATTAGAATCTAACAGGAAATCTAATTAGAATTTGACCACTAGAGGGCACTGCTAATGTAAAAAAACATGGGTTTAAACTGTAATAACTCTGGAAATATAACTCTCTCGGCATGGGGAATACCCTTATTTTACTCAATCTGAAAATTCCTACAATATATATTTTTTCATAAAAAAAAGTTTACTGCTCCTTTAAGGACCGCATAGATGTCATTCATCGAGCCGGCACGTGTACCAGCTCGCCGTACGAGAGGCTGAAACTGGCCGCTACGTTCTTGCAGCTCACAGTTTCACACTCTAGTGACAATGATCACAAAACCCATGACGTGCCAGGACCGGCACCAGTCATTAAGGCGCGGTCACCAGTGACATGTCAGGAGTGTTCCTGGTCCTTAAAGCGGAACTTTCACCCCCAATGAAGTTGAGCGCAGTAGGTCTGTCTACTTAAAGTAGCTGCGGATTATGTATTCATTTTTAATTAATTACAGTATATATATATATATTTTTTTTTTTAATAAAAACATTGATTAAGACTGATGTGGTGAGGCTCGGCGCCGTACAGGCTGTACACCACCACTCTATGGATCTGCCCTCTGTGCACTAACTCTCCACCCACCTCCCGTTCCACTCTCCTTCATTTCTATGGACACTTGCCTACCTCCAAGAGAAGGGGGCAGGCTTTGTGACCGAGACTGGCAGCTGATCATGAGGGACAGTGCTGCCAATCATTAGAAACGTAACGAACATGGCATACCTCCCGACATTTCAAATGGCCAAAGAGGGACACTGGTGTTTTAGAATTCCCCACAAGCCCTAAGAAGGGGAATCATGTCAGGGCTGTGGGGGGGTCAAAGAAAGCTTGTAAGGGGTATCTGCCCCTTTAATGTTTAAGAAGGGGTGGGGCATGGGAACCAATATAAAGGGTTACACTTGGAGCATCACTTCCTTTTCAGAAGTGAATACCAAAAGTATCGGATCGGCTTACTTGTGCTGTCTTCCATGGCGTCATCTGCTTTTCTGTTGGCTGAAGTCCGGCGGTGGTGATTGGCTGGGGTAGCAGCTTTCTTGGAGGATGGATTCTACTGGCGTGTCTTCGGCAGGGGTGGCCGCCTGGCTTACGGGGAGCATCCGGACGCAGCCACCTGTTCGACTGACCCTTGGGACGGACAGTGGAACATCCCTCAGCCTAGCCCAGCCGGCTTTTGGAAGCAGCGGGTCCCCTTTTCTGGCTCCAGTTTCCTGATGCAGGTGTCTGTTGCAGCTCTGCAGCCCTCCAGATGGACAGGGGTTCTGGGGTCCTTTCCTCCTTTCTGTCTCCCTGGGTCCTGTTGCCTCTTTTCTGTTCTCCTATTTTGCCTGCCTCAGCTCCTGGTGGCTCTGTTGGGCTGCTTTTGTCTTCCTTGTTTGTTTGCTGGTTTCCCTGTTCTCTCTCTTGTTCTGCTGCCCCTCCCCCCTCACTTTCATTTTGCCCCTGTTCCTGGCTGCTCTGTCTGCTTTTTCCTTCTTGGTAGGTCCTGTGGGCTTTCTTCTCTTAATGTTTGGGTCTGTTTGTCCTGCTGTGGGTGCTGGGTGTGCTGAGGGTGATACTCTGGGACCCTGTCCTGGTGATGTGTGGTTGCAGGGCTCTACCTGCTGTGTTGAGTATATATTAAAAAAAAAAAAAAAAAAAAAAAAAGGTCAAAACAAATGACTGACTAACTATGTATCTGTGTGTGTGTATATATATCTGGAAACTATATATATATGTGTGTGTATATGTAGATGACAAAATGTATATTTGTGTGTGTTTATATTCTAGGTAAAAATATGTGTGTGTTGATATATGAGAACATGCATATGTGTGTGTGTATATATATGAGAACTTATATTTGTGTGTGTGTATATATATGAGAACATATGTGTGTGTGTATATATATGAGAACTTATATTTGTGTGTGTGTCTATGAGAACATGTATGTATATGAGTATGTGTATATATCTGTGAACATATGTATGTGTGTGTGTGTGTGTATGTATATGTGCACATATGTATATGTGTGTGTGTATTTATATGTGTACATGTATATGTGTGTGTGTGTGTATGTATATGTGAACATGTATATGTGTGTGTATGTATATGGGAACATGTATTTGTGTGTGTGTATGTCTATGTGAACGTATATATATTTGTGGGCATATATATGAGACAATATGTGGGTGTGCATATTTATATGACTAAATATGTATGTGTGTGTACATATGGTACGAAATATTTGGTGTGTGTATATATATATGTATATGTGTGTATATATATGTATGTATGACCAATATGTGTATGTGTGTGTGTATATGTATATATTTGGAACAATATATATGTGTTTGTGTATATCTCATGAAATTAGAAGGCATAATAACGGCAAACGGGCATTGATGGTGACGGTGGCCTGCACGGGCCTGGCTATAAAAAAAAAAAAAAAAAAAATTCAATAAAGGCATAGATACTTATTTTAAAAATAAAATAATATTTAGACAGGGTGTGGGGGCCTTGGGTGCCCCTGGTGGGTTTTTTGTTTTTCTTTTTCCTTTGTCCTAGGTGCTGTTTCCTGTTCGGTGGACTGTACTGGCGAGTGGGGTTTTTTGGAGCCTCTGGTTTTGGTCCCCTTTTTTCTTTTCCAGGGTTTACCTGTGTGTCGGATTTCTTCTGCTGGAGCTGATTCTGGTGGCATGGATGGGTGCCTCTGCTGAGCTGGCTGCTACGCAGTCTGTACCTCCCATTGTGTGGTGGCAGGTATGGGATTGCCTGGGGCAGTGATTCTCTACCTGGGGTGCCGTGGCACCTTGTGTTGGTTTCCCTTTTCTTTTCAGGGTTCACCTGGGTAGCAGAGTGCTTCAGCTGGTGAGGATCCTGGTGTGGCACTGATGGGTGCCTCTGCGGAGATGGAAGTTACGCAGTCCGTGCCTCCCGTTGCGATAACAGGTACGGGATTGCCTGGGGCCGTGATTCTCGGCCAGGGTGCATGGCACTGTGGAGTGCCGTGGGGATCAGCTTGGGGTGCCCCATGTTCTCTATGTCGATGTTGACACACTATGTGTATATTTAATTGTGTTTATGTTGTGTGCAACATGTTTAGTTTGTTTTTCTGGTTGTGCAATGTAAAAATACTGTATAATTATGTATTATTCCCTTCAGTATGTGTTTGTTATATTACATTAACAGTTTGGCTGCAGTCCCTGGTGTTGGGGGTCTGGGTTAGTCTAGGTTTGGCATGTTGGGAGCTCTCGGGGACCAGGGAGCGCAGGGGTGATCCCCCCCTCTTGCTCCTGGTGGTGGTGGTGGGTGTTTCTGGGGCTGGTCTTGTTTCTACTGGGGCGCCCGTTGCAGGGGCTGGTGTGGTTATTCCTTCGGCTGCTTCCCAGTTATTGGGGTTAGGGGCTGCGGCTGGGTGTTCACTCTTTTGGGGGGGTTCCCATGGCGGCCGTTGGACTGCCTATTTTTGCTGGGCCAGTCCTTTGGGGCTACATTTGAGGGTTGAGGTTCGGGAGAAGTTTTGAAGGTTGTCATGGTTTGACTGATTTCGTCACACGCTATGCTGTTGATTACTGCTGCCTTTCCTTCCCTGGTGGGCTGAGTCGGCTGGGGTTGACCAGACTGCCTTGATCTCTCTGTTGACATGGTTGCGCACCTGCTTGTTTCTCAGCCAATCCCTTCCAGGCTGTTTTTCACGCAGCTGGCTCCCTTCCTCCTTGCCCTTATGTTTGCTTCGGTGCGAGGGCATTTTCCTGCATCTGATTATCTGTGCATGACCTGCCTTCCTCTGATGTCCCTTCTGACTCCTGGCTTATTCTTGCTGTTGCTGATCTCTGTATTCCTGATCCTGGCTTGTCTGCGTACCTGCATAGGTTCCTGACCCCGGCTTGTCTTTTGGTCTATGCTCCTGGATTGCGGTTTTGCTTTGGTTGTTTCACTAAGGGGTTTTTTGCACTTTGCATTTGTCTGGTTCCTGGCCTTCCAGAGGAGCAAATTTGTGGATATTTATTCTTGGCTTTCCTTGGAAGAGGCTCCTCCGGACCGGGATATTCAGACTGCTGCTGGGACGAAGGCGGTGAAGTTGTGGTGGTATTGGAGGATACCCAAAGTTTTCAGGGATTGCTTTTGGGCGTTTTTTCAATTCTTGCTAGCGTGTTAGGTGGGCGTTTTCTGCTGCGTGCTCCTCCTTGTTCTGTTACTAGGCCATGATTTGGCACGCCTGCTGGATTTCTGGGGCTCGAATAGGGTGTTGGATTTGTGTACAGTGGCAGCGTGTTCTTTGCGGTTCGGGTCCTTGTTTGGGCTGGATTGGGTTGGCCTCTTTGGCCTGTGACTTGGGGTCTTCCGGTTTGATGAGGGACCTGGTTTTTCCTGGAAGTCTTTCCAATTGTCATCGCTTTTACTTTGTGGGTTGTCAGGATGCAGAATGGTAAGGTTGTTTTTTGTACTCTGACGCTATGGGGGTGGTGCTGGCGGTTCATAACTTGTTTTCCTCTTCTGTCCCTGTTCTGTCTGCTTTGTTGTTCGGTGCCATCTGTCTGAGTCCTGATATATCTTTTTGGGAGCGGCGTGTGCCTGGGTTCTGTATGTGGCTGCTGATGCACTTTCTCGATTCCTGGTCGTGGAGTTTGGTAGGCATGTCTGGGGGCGACAGCTGTGGGGTACTCCTTGTCCTGACCACTGGTGGGATCTTGGTGGCCTACAGTTGTATCCGGGGGAGGTATTCATTGGCTCCAGCCTCTTTGGCAAGGTGTGCGGTTGCTTGGGATGAGTGGATCAGTTGGAGGCTGTGGTGGGGGATGCTGTGAGGATTGATGGGGTGTTGTGGTTGGTACTGGAATTGGTTTAGTCGGGGTGTATTCCCGGCGGCTATTGGGGGGCCGGGTGTCTGGGTTGGCTTTTGGGTTGTTGCGGGGGGGCAGATTGTTCATAGGAATTTGGGGTGCGCAAGTCTTTGCGGTCTTGACTGGTGGTGGCGCAGTCTGATACTCGGCGCCTGGTTTAGTTCTCACTCTTGCAACAGTTATCTTCCAGGTGTTTGCTCGGCTCATTCTGGTCAGTGTTTGGGGTGGCTTATTGTTTTGCTTTTTTGTGGCTCTGCATCTGGGGGAGTTGTTTAGTTCTTTTCAATTCAGTCCCGGTGTGTGTTTCTGGATTTTGTGCGTTTGCTTCTGGTTCTCTCTCGTTTCGTATCCGCTGCTTCGAGAGGGATGTCTATGGTTCTGGGGTTTGGGTGACTGTTTTCGGTGGCGGGTTTGGATATCATTGGGGCTGCTATGAAGGCGGATATGACTGGTTTGGGTACTGAGTCTGTTTGCTGTATCGGTCGGTGGGAGTCCGCACGGCTTTCTCTTCTGTTAGGCCGGACAGGATGGTTGGGTGTCGAGTTGTAGTTTCTGTTGCTATACTGTGTTTTTTGTTTTCTGTTCAGGTCACGGCCTTGTTGCTACTGGATTGTTGGCCACTTTCGTTATTTGGGTGTGATGGAGAGCGGCGGATTGTGGTGGTGGGTGCTGCTGTCTTTCAACCCTTTGTTTTTTCGTTGGTGTCCTGGTTTGTCTATCTGGGTCCGCAGTGGTCTCGCTTTCTTCCTGAGGTTGGTTGGTACGTTTAGTGGTCCCCCTTGGGTTCTTGTGGTGCACTTGTGGGGGTAATGACCTTGGCTCTGGCCTAGCTTGGCTTTTGGTGCGGCCATTCATGGGAAATTTTTCTGTTCTCCTTTGCCATTTCCCTAGGCTGGTGTTCCGTGGCCAGTGATTATTCCACGCCAGTGCTGGGTTGGTGACAGGGATCGCAGGGCATTGGAAGTACGGGATATGTCTGACTCGACGCATGTTGAGTGTGTCATTCACAATTGGGGGTTGTCTGTGCAACATTCTGTTTTTGTGGATTCGTCTTTTCCTTGTTTAGGTCAGATGGGGTGGCTCACTGTGCGGTTGGGCTACATTTTCTTTTTTCTTTTCGTTTCACTTTGGACATTTTTGGGGGGGTTTGGAGCAGGCCATAGCTTTCTATGGGGGGAAGGGCCTGGCTGCATAGGATGTACGCATCAGGCCCTGTGGCGCTTTTGGCCCTTGCCAATAGGAAAAATGGTACATCATGTTTGGAATGCATGGTTAACAGGTGGATGTCAGGCCAGCGGCCTTGGGCATTAAGCACCCGGACCACGGTCGCGGGTTGTGGTCACCGCCCCTCATTGAGCTGCACAGACCAGCTAATGGGGTGTGGTGGAATGGAGGAAAAGATGGGTTGAGCCTTTTGGGGCTCAGTAGGGTGGGCATAAGTTTATGCCTAGCATTTGGCAAGGGCTTAAAGTTGTGGTGGTTATTAAATTTTAAGTTAATAAAGCTGTGGCCTGGTTTTACATCCAAACAAGTTGTGTGTGTCTTTATTTGATCTATACCACATGCCCTAGACAAGAATTCCCCACAAGCCCTAAGAAGGGGAATCATGTCAGGGCTGTGGGGGGGTCAAAGAAAGCTTGTAAGGGGTATCTGCCCCTTTAATGTTTAAGAAGGGGTGGGGCATGGGAACCAATATAAAGGGTTACACTTGGAGCATCACTTCCTTTTCAGAAGTGAATACCAAAAGTATCGGCCCTCCCTCCCTCCCTGTATTTGGGTTTTATTGTTAGTTTGGGGTTTGTTTTCTGGTGAGTTTTGGGTCATGAAAGTACCTGGGTTTACTTTATTTGTCACAGCTTTTGGCGCTTTTGGCCCTTGCCAATAGGAAAAATGGTACATCATGTTTGGAATGCATGGTTAACAGGTGGATGTCAGGCCAGCGGCCTTGGGCATTAAGCACCCGGACCACGGTCGCGGGTTGTGGTCACCGCCCCTCATTGAGCTGCACAGACCAGCTAATGGGGTGTGGTGGAATGGAGGAAAAGATGGGTTGAGCCTTTTGGGGCTCAGTAGGGTGGGCATAAGTTTATGCCTAGCATTTGGCAAGGGCTTAAAGTTGTGGTGGTTATTAAATTTTAAGTTAATAAAGCTGTGGCCTGGTTTTACATCCAAACAAGTTGTGTGTGTCTTTATTTGATCTATACCACATGCCCTAGACAAGATGGTGTTGCTGGCAGTGTGTCTGGTAGGCGGGACATTACTGAGAATTTTTCAGTCATTTCATGATCTACTGACACCTCTTTGTGTAACTGAATAAATTAGTTAGAGCAAGTCCATAGTATTTTATTTACACAGGTTAATCTATAAACACATTTACTGACGTTTAACCAAACATTAATGTGTTTTACTGCTGGGGAGCAATGTTATACACTTATATATACACCACACAGTCTGATCTCCTAAACACAGGTACACCAGAGTGATACACTTATATACACACCACACAGTCTGATCTCCTAAACACAGGGACACCAGGGTGATACAGTTATATACACACCACACAGTCTGATCTCCTAAACACAGGTACACCAGAGTGATACACTTATATACACACCACACAGTCTGATCTCCTAAACACAGGGACACCAGGGTGATACAGTTATATACACACCACACAGTCTGATCTCCTAAACACAGGGACACCAGGGTGATACATTTATATACACACACCACACAGTCTGATCTCCTAAACACAGGGACACCAGAGTGATACACTTATATACACACCACACAGTCTGATCTCCTAAACACAGGGACACCAGGGTGATACATTTATATACACACACCACACAGTCTGATCTCCTAAACACAGGGACACCAGAGTGATACACTTATATACACACCACACAGTCTGATCTCCTAAACACAGGGACACCAGGGTGATAA